>JAQGAY010001496.1:0-14058 GCA_034698085.1 Polydesmus angustus | reverse complement strand
GGATCAATGTGTGGATCAATGTGTGGATCAATCCTGGTTCCATCACCACTCGCACAATCATTCTCAATAATTTCCATGGCTGTAACACTCGCCTCACTCTTCCCATACTTTTTTAAACTTTCAGAATCCAAGCCATTTTATAAGGGCTACTGAAAAATACATCTTAATATATAAAAATCTAAGGTGAAGCATTATGCCCAGACACACTGTGTGAGAAAAGGGAGCGAGTGATGGACTTCAGCAGTTACTATACTAAAATTAAATATCATAATTTTAACTGTAATACGATAATAACTATAATTTCTATATTTGATATTATTTTCTTAAGCAAAATAAATACGTAAGGTAACCTATTGTAAGTAGCGCCTATAGGAAATGAACTTATTAATTTTCATTATTCGCAAAATAAACAGATTTATTATTAAATTAGCAGTTTTTAGTATATTTGTAAGCATTTTTAATCTACAGAAAAATATAAAGTAAGTATTCAGTTGAGCTGAAGATTGACCCAAAACTTGAAAAACTAAAGTATTGTTGACCCATTGCTTCAACCTCTTTCTCCACATATGTCATTTCATTACGTAGTAACCTAATATTTAAGAAAAAATTTATTGTATTTGCACCTTATTTTATTTTTCCTTACAATTTTTTGGTAGTTGGGGGCCTAGTTTCTTTGTTGCTTTTGGGCCACCTTTCTTGTTCAGCTTCTTTTCAGTCCTCGCTTTTGGGGTTTTGAGGTCATCTTCACCTTCCTCATCCGTTTGGGCTTCTCTTGCTATCATTTTTGTGGTTGCTTGAACTTCTGCATGTTCAAAACGTTTACTTGCTTCTGCAAAAGTCTCATCTGAAACTCAAAAAGAAAATAAAATTAAAAAATACAAGAAACAAAAAATATTAGTGAGAAAAGTAACCTCTGTAATTGGAAATTATAAGCAACTAATCGACAATAAAAATAGAATATAACTTTTTTTAACTGGTGTTTCTAGTTTCTTTGTTGCTTTTGGGCAACCTTTCTTGTTCAGCTTCTTTTCAGTCCTCGCTTTTGGGGTTTTGGGGTCATCTTCACCTTCCTCATTCTCCAAATATGTTTGGGCTTCCCTTGCTATCATTTTTGTGGTTGCTTGAATTTCTGCATGTTCAAAACGTTTACTTGTATCTGCAAAAGTTTCATCTGAAACTGAATACGAAAATAAAATTAAAAAATACAAGAAACAAAAAATATTAGTGAGAAAAGTAAGCTCTGTAATTGGAAATTATAAGCAACTAGTCCACAATAAAATAGGGAATATAACTAATTTTAACTGGTGTCCCAAAATAAAAACATTAAATAATTTTGATAAAAAGAGCACAGGTTTTGAATTTAAAATTTTTAATGTTTTATTGATTCATATAGAAAATACATATACCTTGATACGAGGCCCAGAACAGTTCCTGGAAAGATAGCCATAAAGCTAAATACTGTATATCAAAACATTGAAGTCAGACAAAATGTGTTTTTGCGACAAATTTGTACAAATTTTTGGCAATTTTTTAGTTGAATATTAAATTATTTTGGGCAAATTGAAACAGGGTTGTAAATAATAAAAGCCATTACCAGTATAGCATGGCACTTTCAAGACCTAATTTAAAGTTCCAGTCTAAGAAAATAATGGGGGATAAGGCAAATATTTTGTCATAAAATGGTCGTGAAAGACATAATTTAAGTCTAAATCCAAAGTTAGCTACTTTATCATGCATTGCTGGAATCGAGTGACAACAGCAAAATGAAGCAAATCATAATCAAGAACATGTACAAGCCATCATCAATTCAGTTTAAATGACTTTAAATAACTCAAATTTATTCCTAAAGTTCTCTCAATTGAAAACTAATAAAATGTTTTTTTTTATCTTATGTACAGAATTTATTTCTATTTATACATATTTAATTATTATTTATACAATATTAACAAACTTCATTTTTCTTATCTTCTTCTTCCTTATCTTCTTCTTTATCTTTTTCTTCTTCTTCAATTTCATCTTCCGCTTTATCTTCAACTACTTCATCTTCATCTTCTTCATCATCCCATTCCATAAGTTGTTGTTTTAGTCATTTGTACAAATTCTTGGTTAGGAAATCAGTACCAATGCTAGGAAATAACTAAATAGAAAAACAGGAATATAATAATTTAAAAACAATACTGTTTAATTTAAAAATACACGGGTAGCCTACAATGTAAAAAAATATACCCATCACATTACAATACAGTATACTCTTTGAGATCTTTCAATTTTTCCTGTGAAGATTTCGCTACTTTAGCTGCAACCTATTAAAAAAATTTCAAATATTAATCTTTGACATACTGGTTGAAATTCTTGGTAGCTTGAACTTCTGCATCTGCAAAACGTTCACTTGCATCTGAAAATGTCTCAGCTTCATCCACAAAAGTCCCACCTAAAACTGAATAAGAAAATTAAATTAAAAAATATGCAAGGTACCATCACATCACAATATTAAATTTACCTCTTCAGTTGAGCTGAAGATTGACCCAAAACTTAAAAAACTAAAGTATTGTTGACCCATTGCTTCAAGCTCTTTCTCCAAAGAGGTTGAAGCAATGGGTGAGATAGCTGGAGCAACCGTGTACGGTAATATAAAATATTACTACAATACTTTTTTAATTTCAGTCCTCCTGCACGATGGCGTTTTCTTCTGCCTCTTTTCAATGCCCAGACTTCTTTCCTCTCGCACCTACATGAGAAGTTTCCACTTGTTTCCAGTACACATACAAGGCAAGAGGGTCATTGCACCTATTATAGTTGTGAATATTAGTGCTAAGGTTATTATTATGAAGATTGACCTAAAACAAAAAGACATTGACTGAATATTTCCCAATTTCGTCTTCCGTTTGAGTACCTTTCAGTTAGGAAATGGTGATGTTTAAAAAAACAAATTACAGGCTTTTGTTGGTAGACATTTAAGCAATTTTTCCATGCCTTGTCTTTTTGCTTTCTCCAAAATGTCCCTTATCCTTAAAGAAACATTTTTATAAATAACATAACATTCATTTTTTAAAGGGATAGATCACATACCCACGCTACAACACTGGCAAAAACCGCACATTAAAATGTTTGGCCGTGCACGAGGAAAAAGAATTAGAGGGAACACTGTTTAAAATAGGGAACAAAAAGTGAAAGTGAGAAGGTGCCACATCAGGGAGATCATCAATGATGTCTAACTGACCTTGTTAATGAGACAACTCCCCTTGTGTTCATAAGTTCGAAATCCTGCAAAGTGTGAGGTGCACACTGTTATCCATTTACTTCTTGTAGAAGGAAAACTCCTATGTAAATTTTTTCTTGTATCAAAAGTTGTGTATTCGTTTAACAATAAAAGCATGTAATTTTTTTAAAAAAAATTAAAAAATCCAATCCATGAGAAAAATGATCTAGTGCTCTGAATGGCAGAAAATGTTGCAGAGGTTTGCAAAAAATTTGGTGATACAGTACCAATGAAATATGCTTGATCACAAAGACTATTTAGATCATTGATGATTATACTACTTCTGGAATAGTCTATCCGTGGACCTAAGATTAACAGTTCTGCATTGCTGCAAAGATGGCAAATGAGTTAAAGTGTAAAAATTTTGTAAAAGATTTAGATGTATCCGATCTAAGCGGGGTAATGATATTGTTCATGAAAAGCTTGTGATTATGTCGATCGCTCTGTTAAAACTAAGTAAGAATTTATAATAATTATTTATTTATCTTCCTCTTTACAAGGGGTCAAATTTTTTTATAAGAAGTCAATTTTCTTAAAAAAAATTTGCACCTCATAAGCTCAGCATTTAAAAATCCTCACATTTTTATAGTAGGCCTACATGTATTAAGAGCAGCCCAAAAACGCCCTATACGTTGAATATATAGGGTGCATAGGGTGATTCAAATAAAACGATAATTTTGAAAAATCATTAGATAAGTCAACTTTTAATGAAAATGAATGAATTATTTTTATTTGCACTCAGCAACATCTCATCTTTCATAATCGAAAACAATTTTTGAAATATGACCTCTCCAAATGAGTCAGCACTTGAAATCCCTGCTGCTAACGCTTGATGTCATTGCCACCATCTTGCCTGCACCTGTTGACTTTATCTCGGCACCTGCCATAAAGCTAATAGAAATTTCCTTGTGCGCATTAACACGTGCTGACTCAGTTTGAGAGGTTATATTCCAAAAATAATTTTTTAATATTAAAGATGAGATGTTACTGAGTGAAAAATAAAAAAAATTAATTCATTATCACTAAAATTTAACTTATAAATTGATTTTTCAAAATTATCGTTTTACTTGAATCACCCTATATAAGAGTTTTTGAGTTAATAAAAATAATAATTTTAAAAAACATGAATATTATTATTGAGCGAATAGGCCTACTGTAGATTGTGCATATTTTAGAACTGGAAACCATTGTTCTATGAATAATGAAGTGTGTTAGATGTGTTAGTTATTCAGGTTATTAGTTTAAAAATTATCTAATAAACGTCGTAGTCATAGTTGTGGATCATATTCTTTATTACATCTTATCTATTTCGATAATGTATAACAACTAATTCACCAAGTCTCATTACCCGCTTTTATACTAGCAGATCGTCATTAACTTTGACCCTTCGATCATCGCTTGCCACTCATTTACATATTACAGAACGCAATACCACAATTATTACTGTAGTTCTGATACTGTTAATTTCCAAACACTGAAAAACATTTTAGATTATTGAAATGAATATCAGCTGATTGCCAATTTCTTTAAATCATTGCATATTTTTTATTAATGACAGAAAAATATTATTCAGCTTTCGTTCATCTTCAGTATAAGTTTTTTCTAATGGGAGTGGCGTTTCATTAAATGTATCAAAGTTTGATGCAGGTTTCATTAAAGTTTTATTAAACCATTGAGTATAATTTTGATTTTTTTCCTTTATTTGTTCATTCTCACGTTCTTTTCTTGCAGACGTATTCCCGGATGAGATTTCCAAAAACATTTTCTGATTATCAAATAGATGTTCACCAGGATATTCCATTTCTTTGTCGGATTTCTGTGCAGAACAATTGTGAGTGTGATTTATTGTTAATATCGGTTTTTGGTTGACAAATCCTTGAGGTTGTATTAAATTATCATTTATTTGACCCAGCGGTTTAATAGTAGAAGTTAAAATTTCGAAATCGGCATCTCTGTAATATCGAGGTGGTAATTGATTCATCGGAATCAGTGAATTGACTGCGGTCGCACAATTTTTATCGCATCTTTTTTGAAACCGTTGCATATCCACGTTATAATCATTTTTAAACGGCGCCTGTAGCATCGAAGCTCTTAGCAATTGTTCCTCAGCCGATATTTTATATAAATTATTTGTTAAAAATTGAGAATCATCTTGGACAGCCAAACTGTTGATGGCGGGAATTGTTTGCTTAACTGTTGTTAAAGGATAACTGAGAACAGGAATATAATCATTAAAATTTAGAAATGCTGCGTTTGATTCTAAATAATTAAATTTGCTAACAGTTGGCGACTTTACACTATCTATCAAATTTCTATTTTTTAAAGTTTGAGCTAGTTCCATTTTTTTTGTAGGATTAACTATCCGTTTGAATAAATAATTGGTGGTTTTTAAAGATTCTTCGCTAATAGCCATTTTTTTAGTAGATGTATTATTCAATGAGAAATTTGTTTGGTAGAGCCCGTTTGGCTTAATTATCATATCGTTATGGGCTGTTGTTTGCAAATTAATTATTGAAAGGGTGGCACTTTCTTGTTTAATGTTTTGGGAATATTTTTCATTGAAGTTTGTTGCCGGTCGCACGAAATAATTGCCAGTGTTCACCTGATTATTAAAAGTTTGCCTATTGGTTTCATTAACGTAATCTTCATTGGTTTTATTCTTATCGATTTTTATGATTTCATCTCTCCTCAATTTTTGAGTTTTGTCTTCCTCGAATTTTTCGCTTTTATCTTTACTAATGTTTTTGCTTTCTACTACGACGAAGTCATCAATTATTTCTCCGTACATGAACACTGTGTTAGGTAAAATTGTAAATTTAGCATTGTTAATTATTATCAGCGTATTTAATAGACGTCCGATTGCCCCATTTTTATCCGGAAAATCGTCGCTCGTCGTGTTGTAAAAGTTTAAGCTGTTAATTGTTACGTTTGAATATTTTGTTTTGACTAAATCTTCGATTCCGACGTTAAGAAAGCTGACGTTGCGAAAGGAAATATTTATGAATAATTCGTTATCCAATCGAAAATCGAGAACTCTGAGAGATTCGATAGATATATTAACGATAGGTGGTAGAATATTTGCCGCATCTTCGTACATGAAATATTGAATCCACCCAGCAGCTAAAGTGAAGTTTTCCACTCGTAATCGGTTGAATAGAACGTTGGGTAAAGTTTTCTTATTAAACACTTTCAATTCTATCAGCGAATAATTTCGAACCGACTTGTCAAACCAAACGAGATCATCGAACAGAACCTTTCCAGCAAGGGAATGATTTTGAATGGGTCTTCTTATTGCCACGCCTGCCATTGCCACGTTAATTAACTTGATATTACCGAAGGTTAGATTGGATAACGATATATTGTCGATGCTACTTATTATTTGATTAAACGACTTTTGGTTGGCTATTGCCGATGTTAGAATTCCCCCTCTCAGAACTCCATTCGAGACTTCGAAGTTATTTATTATTGCGTGGGAAACTTCGATTCCGAAGATTTTCAAGTTGGTTCTTTGATTATTAATGGTGAAATTAAATACAATAGTCATATCGTGCAATTGAGCGTTAAAAGTTTGCGTTGCGATGTTTTGGTCAGTTATTCGCGTTGGGCTTAGTGTTGCTGCGCTTAATAAACCGTTTGAGAATTGTAAAGTTTCGTAAGAAATGGTTTTAAATTTTATGTTGGAGATTTTATCGGAAATTATAAACGAGAAACCGGTGTAAGCAATCGATTTAATAATCCCATTGCCGGCTTGGTAATTATCGAGATATAAATCGCTGCACGTAACGCTATTGATAACAGTTTTGTTGACTAAACGAGAGAAACTAGTTAAACTGTGATTAGTGATCACTAAATAGTTGATTAACCCGTTGACAAATTGAGAATTAAACGATAATTGGAAATTCATTTCAAATCTTTCAATAGTCACTTCTTGAAATGCAATGTCGATGACGCTTTCTTTATTAATAAGCATATTTTTAATTAATAATTTATTGATACGAAAAAGTTTATTCTCGATTGTTCCTCGTACTAGATGTCCGTTGGAAATTGTAATGTCGTTGGAGCAACCGTTGATGTATGTTTTTTGAGATATCTCAATATTATTAATATCTGCGTGTTTAACAGTCACATTAGTGTACCTTTCATTCGCCTTGTTTAAGGTTGCGTTGAATATCGTAACGTTTTTAATTTTATCGCTTATTTCGTTGGTGTTGGTTATTGTTCCGTAACTCATATTTGCTGCAACGGTTGAATTCTCAAACAGATTTAATGATAGAAATTTAATTTTAATATTGATCGGACCAAAAATCATGGCAATTGTCCCGTTGGCTAAAATTTTGCTCCAAGCGCACGTTTTGCAATTTGCGTCGAAAGAGTACGTTCCGTTGTCAATCGTAACGTTGATTAATTTTATTTGGGTTGTTTTATTACCTCGAATTTTTTCGTAATTAATTTCCGCATTTACGATGGTAACGTTGGGGTGCGTAATTGATGATTCATTAACCTTTCCTATCAAATCTCTCGAACGTAAATAACTCATGTTTCCCTGGATAATTATTCCATTTTGTACCACTTCATTTTGAAACCGAGTCCTTTCAAGTTTGACGTTGGAAATGCGTTCGAAATAGCGCGCAGTGGGAGCTAATGTCGTATCTTCCGATGGGATTTTCATGTCGGATTGCGAGGTAGTTTTTATCGTTGTAAATCTGGTTTTAGGACTGGTAGCAGTGAGGTTTTGCCTTCGGCCGAACGAAGAGTTATGTTGGAATCCGAGAAAAGTCGTGATCGTGTCTTTCCCAATTTTCACTTTCACCGATTGTATGCTATTTAATGTTTTAGGCTTGAACTGCGTTGAAGTTTCCGACGTTACAATCTTTTTATGCGGGAAATTATCATGCTTCGATTCGATGTTGTATACTTTACCCAAACGAACGGCTCGAAATTTATTTTTCCGCTCTGATAGTTGTTTTTGTAAGTTTTTTGAGGTCGGTCTCGCCTTGTAGCGCCGTTTATGAGGAGTGAACGGAAGAGCTTTGGACATTTTCCCGGCTACGATTGCCTCTTCTTTCGATCGACTGGCGCTGTTCTGAACGCTGCTTTGAACCTTCGAAGAACGTTGGCCGCTTACTAATGCATAGTAGATAATCAAAATTTGATAAAAAAGGAAAAGGCAAACGATAAGCGTTAACACCGCCTTGAAAGATTTTTCCGAAATTTTGAACATTTTAAATTTTACAACGGATTATTTGGAGAACTGATTAAATGTTTCATTTTAAAATGCGGGTATTATTTTGCGGGTAAACATTTCAACTTAATGATGAATGCTTCATGCCGCAATAACTGGCGCCATTATTTTGGCGCAAAATAATCGAAGGAAATAATAATACCAATGTGTAAACTAGTGTAAATAAAGAATGGTTCAGATCTGCGTTGAGAAAATGTAGCTAAAAATCTCTTAAATGAACGTTGTTATGTCTTGTTCTCTGGACGAGTTTTCAGCGTCAAAACCTTGCTCAACTGACATTCAGCTACATTTTAACGCTTACAATTCTCAAGGCGAGATACGAGTACATCTGTCCTAAGTAATGTCTTAACTAAAAAAAAAAGTTATTAGTATTTTAGTAGCTGTGAGGCAGAATTGTGGTAACCTACTATTAGGATTTTTTTTAAAAAATTATATTATAAGAAATCTGGTTTAAACTTTAATTCGTTGTTTAAAGTTTTCCATATGTTTTTATTTTATTTTAAACGATTGAATGTTTTATTTTTAAAAAAATCACAGACAATTTGAAACGAAAAAATAAAATCCGCGCAAATAGACCTTTTTTTTAAAATTATTTTTGAAAAAAAAAAAGTGTTTAGCGAATGAGGTCATGCTCTACTACAGTATTTATTGACTCGTTAAAACAAATAAATTACATTATATTAATTACATCTCATTTACAATGTTTAGCGAAACCTAAAAGATATTTTATTTACACTACCGATAAGTTATTAACTACTGGAGATAATTTCGGGTGATTAACAATTAGCGGTTCATTAGTAGCCGATATCGTGGCTGTCATGTTTGCCGAATTTTGTAGACTTATAATGTGTTGAGTGAGGAATTGCTGATTAGGGTTAGCCGAGGTAGCACTGCTTGAAGTGGCGACTGGTAAAGACACCATGCGCGGGAAAATGAACGCCGAGGTGGGGAGGAAAGAATGACAAGAGAAAGTGTGGAAAGGGTTAATGGAGGATGAAGAAGGGAGTTGACCGGAAGAGAGTGTGAAAGTGACCGGGGAAGGACTAATGTTAAATGGTTGCTGACGAACGATAGCCGATGACGCCTGCGCAGACACGTCGATCGCGGATCTTGGAAACGGACTGTGATTATGGACATAGCTCGGAACTACGGACATGACAGATCCGCTGTTGGCGATGGATGTTGTAATCTTCAGCGAACCTAATTTATTAGAAAAAACAACAATTAATATTATAACACAGGTATTTACTGGTAGCTTTCTGTATTGTATTATTGAAATCAATATTTTGGGGGTATTTACATAAGTTTTATGTCTTTGTAAAAGGTGGAAATAGTAAGGATTAACACAGCTATTTTATTTTTGCCCATTTTCACTTGACGGTTAATACCGAGAAAGGCTCTAAAATTTATTTGCATTTTTTCTTTCAATCATACAGTATATTTAGTGCGCAATTAATTAGGTCAGAGACTTTTGGAAGGTTGGTAAATTTACAAACTGTTATCGCGTATTAATAATGCGTTTAATTTTTTAACTAATACAATTTTAATTTAGAAATCAAAATAGTAGATTAGTTTAATCTAGTTTGATACTCATTAGAATATTTGCGGTTTAACTTTTCAACACCTTTTTATGCTGATTTTTAGCTTACTCTTATGGCGTTCAAGTTTGGGCTTTAGAATTTAGTTCTTCATTGACATCTGTACAAAAATAATTTCTAAGGGTCAAAACTCGAACGCCTTAAGCATAAAATAGAGTTGAAAAGCTTAACCGCAAATACTCTATTGTTTTTATGAATCACTGTGAATAATAATTACAAAGAGCATACAATCAAAATTAATATTAAGGTTACTGGCATTTTAAAATGTTGAAGCACTTGAATTTTTTGTGTGAATTATTTCATTGACGCCGAAAAATCTAATTTTATTTTAATCTCGTTTTTATACTCGTAATAAATTATTACCGTATACTCGTATAAATTAAGAAAGTACAAGCTGGTATAATAATGCCTCGCTGCCTAGTGCGATTACCAATTTTTTTCTAAAATCATTTTAAAATGTTTAGTCTGTTCAAATGAAGCGGGTTTACTAAATTTTGCTGAGCAATTTAAATCTCACCCACTTTTTTTTTCAAGGGCATGTAAGAAAAGTTTTCTACTTGTTTTAAAATACCCCTGCATTATAATTATGGTGGATCAATAAAAAGTAAGCCGAATTTTAATTTAAACACAGCGCAGCCCCTGTTATAACGCGGTTTGGATATGCCGCGGGAAATACCGTGTCTCCCGTCGTTGATTTAATGAAGGTTAATTATGCAAATATTATGCATGCAAATTTTGCTACTTAAAGTTAAGTTATAAAAACCGTTACACTTTAAAACATTTGAACTGTTGTAACGGTCGAAGGTTGTATCCTATTCATTTTTACTTTTACTTTATGATTTAGTTACACATTTTTTATTTCACGGTTTTATGTTTGTGTCGATTCCATATTATGGCGGAAAACAAGAAGCGAAAAAATTATACCATCGAAGAAAAGGTAAAAATTGTTCAACAAGTGAAAAATGGGCATATCAAAAGCTAGTAAATTTCGACAGAGTGGAATACCAGAAGGTACAATAAGGGTTTGAAATAAAGTAAATAATAAACTGCGTTGTTTTGTGATTTTTTAAAACAAAACTTGCTATTGCGCGGTGCGGCGGTGGTATTATAACGCGCAATCCACCCGCGTTATAACGGTATTTCAAATGTCTGATAACTAATGATATTACTATTTCCCCCGATATTTAAAAAGTGAACTAAGTGTAGGCTACTCAGTGATATCATAACTTTGAATGAATAAAAAGATATGACTGGTTCAATTTCACCTAGCAAAAGTTTACGATCAGTTTTATTTTAGATTTTGTAACAAAAATACAGAGGCGTTGCTAGGGTTTGTGGCGCCTGGAGCAACCTAATTTTTTCGCTTGGTCCGAGCTTGCGAGGCTCGAATTTTCTTTTGTTTTGTTTTGGAAAATGAACAAATTGAGCCCCTATTTTGGAAAAAGAATTATATTACTAACAATTTGATTTAATTTTTGCGCCCCTTAGCCACTGGCGTATTATATCGTCTGTTTTTCTGGTCAGAAAATAAAAATCGGTAATCCTTAAAATAAAAAAAAAATATGTATACTATTTTGTTTTTAAAATACTATTAATAACATTTTAAAATAAAAATGTGCTTCCTTTTTTTATTTTAGTGATTTCCGGTTTTTATTTTCTGCTCAAAAAAGCAGAGAATATTGCATTCAATTTTGTCATTATTGTTCCTCAGAAAATCGTTCGTAAACTTAAATTTTGTCAGATAAAATTTATTGAAAGACTCGTATTTTTTACCATTCTACCCTTTGTAAGTTGGAATTGTATTGTTCTCTAAATATCAGGAAGATATTAGAGTACTGTAATTATTATCGTTGATACCACCGTGTAATATTTTCTGTATGTAAAATTGTCAAAAATTATAATTTTTTGAACTATTGGGATTATTATTTTTAGTTTATTTATTTAATTTTTTGTGCGGGTGCATACGAATTACGCTCGCATGTCTGACACGATAGCAGAGAGAGCAGGCTTAAAATCAATTGTAAGCCTATTATCGGTGTGCATTTGATTTGATAGTCAATTTTATTTTTTTTATTGCTATGGTTATTACAGTATATTTAAAGCGCTTCTCGCTTCAAACACACCTGCTCATTTTTTTTTTTTAATGTTTTTTGTTTTAATATTTTGGAGGCGACTTGCGTGTATGAATAGAAGACGCAGCAATTATGTTGTCGTTTGCAGTGCACGCGCTGTCAACCGCCGCCGACGCATGGAACAACTCCAACTATTAAAAAATGTATCGGTTTAAAAAAAAAATAAGAGGCTTATTATAAGTTGTTGACAGTCCTGCGATGACGAACGAGACAATTGCGCTTGATGAGCCGTTCGGGCTTCCAAATTATTAGATAGAAAAAGAGCTTAACCGCAAATTAGTGCCATATAAACTGTCACACTGCTGTTTTCGCGACATATACCCCATGCTCAATTTTATTCCAATTAATTATGTGCTCAATTTATTTATGCTCATTTTATAGAAGAAAAAAAATGTGCATGACTTACCATTTTCACCGCACTCTAATTGTTTTCTTTTGGTTCCTCGACCGGGGTGGTCCGACCTTAAAATGTCGTCGATCAAATGAGTTTTAGGCTTATGGTTGGTTGGTAACTTTGTTTTTCCGCCGGCGATCGGCCTAATTCCCGGTTGGTTTAAGTGCCCTAAGTCGATCAAAGGACCGCTTGATATGTACCGATCAAAAGAACCATCTTTATGAGATTGGCCCTCCGTCGAGGGGTTGCTGGATGATAGACAATGCTGCGACGTAGATGCAAATGTACTTCCGTTTCCGTAACTTCGATGACTAGCTAAAGAAATTACGAATTTAGTAGTCTTGTATAGATAAGATATGGAAATGTTGGGAGTAGCCTACTTGATGATGATTCCGGTGGACTTATGGTCCTCAAAATACGATTGATGGAACTAACACTTGGAATGGACCTTTGGTCACAAATCTGTTGCGTTACTAGATGGTCTCGAATTTCCCAAGCGAACATTGCAGGATTTTCGTGCTTATATCGCAAAATCTTTTTTACAATATTTGGTGTGGCTACCTGCTATTTAATTAAATGTTTCAAGTTAGTAATTTTAAATGTTTAGATATTTTACATTTTTTTGGTTTAAAAATTTTTCATTGTTTTGGTTTAAAAATTTTACATTTTTTTTGGTTTAAAAATTTTACATTTTTTTTGGTTTAAAAATTTTACATTTTTTTTGGTTTAAAAATTTTAAATTTTTAGATTAAATTTTTTGAATTCAATAATGTTAACTTTAAATTAGTTCCAGTATTTTAATTAAAGTGATAACAAGTACTTTTTATTTCTCTAATTCAAAAGATTTTCATTCTGACCATTCTTGGTTGATTAAAGATACCGGTATAAAATTAATTTTAAAATTTCCGGTAATCTGCCAGTAATCATTTTTATTTTACATACTTTATTTAAGAGAAAATGTAACTATTTTTAGAAGATAAAGTTATTTTCAAGACAGTTGAAATTTTTTTTTAAAAAAATAGAGATTATTAAATATTTTTTTTTACTTTTAATCTCATAACTTCAAAAGTGAAAAGTGATCGATTACGAGGTACTTTTTAGAATTACGCCGACGATAGAGACATTTTCAGTTAAAATAAAAACATGTAATTTCACTTTCTCATAATTTTGTATAGCACAATATTATTAAATTACTATAGTATTATTTGTGAATACGATTCCTCGTAATGCATTAATTATTATATAATACAATAGTAATTTATTTAAATTGATTTTGATGCTACTTTTTTTAAATAAAAGTAATAAGGACTTACTGTATGTTATGCAATGGCACATTATACATTTTGATTTAGTTAGATAGCTAGATTTTGATAGTGGTTATTATTAAATGTAAGCTAAATATTAAGTGAAATTTGCACGTAGTATTAAATGTA
>JAQGAY010001495.1:0-14059 GCA_034698085.1 Polydesmus angustus | reverse complement strand
AAAATTTTTCCTAGATAAAAAATTTTTCCTGGATAAAAAATTTTTCCTGGATAAAAAATTTTTCCTGGATAAAAAATATTTCCTAAATAAAAAATTTTTCCTGGATAAAAAAAATTTTTCCTGGATAAAAAAATTTTCCTGGATAAAAATTTTTTCTTAATTAAAAATTTTTCCCTAGGGTGTTGCGGAACTGAAAAACTAAAAAAATAAATCAGTCAATACGTTTTAACAAAAATGCGTTATTTTTTAAAATTTAGTCATCAACATTATCAAATTTAGTTTAAAAAAAAACCAATTTCTGGAATATGCCCTCCCTAACTGAGTCGGCTTGTGTCAGCCGTTCGCGGTATAACCGATGATAACGCTCGTTCACGATGCGTTTGACGGTTTGACAAATTAAATTCATGTCAATAACGATGTTAATGTGCCTTTATTAAGATGTGTAATTTATTATAGTGAAGATTTAAATCTGTACATGTACAGTACTGAAATGATTTGATTAGTGAGGAAAAACTATTGTGACGGTATGAATTATTATTTTGCCATTTTTTGGCGCAAATAAATAAATAAAAAAAATAAATAAATAAACAGTCAAAATTTAAGCATTTATATCAAAGCCTTAAAAAACTAACTTACCGTAATAAATAATTAATCACAAAATTGATCCATTAAAAAGCCCTTTAACGAATTAATGAATAATACGAGTAACATAAAAGTCATTTATTTGACTCGATCCACAATAAAAACAAACAATTATTAACACAAATAATAGTCGTCGAAAATAATGTCTCCAATCTAAACAATTAATAATATTAATACATTATAATTTATTATGTCTTCCTATTAACTGTATTCTCAATTTATTTTGCGCACTAATTTCACTCGCGCGTATCGAATATGGCCACAAAAAACGACCAAGGGGGTTTCGAGCTACTACTAAAAGCATTTAAATTGTGGGGTTTTAGTTTGGATTCGGCTAAACCGATTTTAAAGAAACCCTTGATAGCTTTCTATTTGCTAATAGTAACAACCACGTATTGTGCGGACAGCGTCATCATGTACATTCAAATGTTTGGCATTGATCAAGCCAGCGTCGATTACGAGATGTTAGGAGTGTGGCTGCTAGTTAATTTCAGTTACTTAATCACGATTTTGGTTTATATTTTAGCCATACGTTCAACCCCGTACTATTTCAGACTTTTCCACGGTCTCATCGCTGCCGTACGAAGCATCAGCGATGAAAACATTCGTTCGGAACGCGTTCGAAATATCAAATCCGCTTCGAGAAAAACCATGCTCCTTCTCATTATCAGCCTTTTACTTTCTCTTACTACGAACATTTACCACAAACAATTCATGAATAAGTTCGGAGAAAAGGAATCTTATTTCGTAATCAACAGAATCGTTCAGTCTGGAAGCTGGGTTTGGATTCTAACCATTTCTGCCTTCTACGTTTTTTCCAATTGTTTAGTGGTAACCGTGTGCAAAGTCATTGTTATGATAATTGAAACGTATTCAGCAACAATAATTGTACGTCCGTGGGCAGTAAACGAAAATATTTGGGAAAACCAACATTGTACGACGTCGCATCAATTTCGAATTTCCGAGCGCCGTGATTTGGGAAACGCAATTCGCACGCATCAGAAGATAAGTGCATTGGTGGAAGAAGCAGAACGTGCTTTTTCTGGGTTTATGCTCATTTGCGCTGTGTTTGAAATCACACTCTCCATCGTTTTTGTCAAATTAGCCACTATAAAAGATGGATATTTCTTCGCCACCGCACAATTCTACGTACCCATTATCATTATGTTATTATGGAAAGCTCATCATTGCGCTAAAGTCAACGAAAAGGTATCACATTTACTTTTCTATAACAAAACAAAAATTTGTTGTCAACTTTTCCCTATTATCCTATATTTAATGTTTCCAAAATGTTTAATGCGTTAACCGTTTAGGCCTACATAGCGATACCACAGTAACAGCTATTGTAATCGAGTTCTTGCAATTCCTCAATTTAATAGTTTACTTTATAAATCGCGTTTCTGAAGCTGAAACGCTACGATAATAATTATTAGTGTGCCAGAAAACAGAGTAGGCCTACATTAGAATACAATGACAACAAATTAATGTAACAATCAAAACATTACATAAATTTCTATTGTTACATGCACCAATATTTCTAAATATTTACTTAATACTTAATAAATTTTTAGAACCAAAAATTCGGATTGGAATTTTTTAAAAGTTTAATTGCACAAAAAAATACGATATACCCCGTTCTTCGTTAAAATAATTTGTTTTACAATTTCTCAATTTTGGTATTTAACATGTCTTGCCACTGGGTTGTCAAATCGTAGCATTTTTTCCTTTTCCAAAACAAATACAGACGGCCATTGAAAGCTGAAAATCATGAAACTGTACATAATTCAAGCAATCAAATAGACATTTTGTCGCCCAAAAAACGCTCTTGTCGCTCTAAACAGCTGCCAGTACAGTATAACCTACAGTTTCCACCGACTCTGGTACCGGTATCTAAATTCTCATGTAAAAGTATCAAAATTAATAAAATGAGCAATCAATATCCAATTTAACTAAAGGGATAAATAATTAATTATACATCTGATCCATAAAAATGACCTTTAAGGAAATAAAAAACACCACAAAGTTAATTATTTGGTTTCTAGACACGAGCATTTTTATAAAAATGTGACGGCTTAAAGGCGAGTAAAAGCAAACAATATCGTCACAAATCAATACTGATTATTGAAAATAATGCTTTAGATCTAAGCGATTAAAAATACTAATGCCTTTAAAAGCCTTTTCTTTTTAACTTCCACCGTTACACAACCAATTTAATTGGATTTCGAATCACTCTGAAATAAAAAGACGTCCGCTTGGGTAATGAAAATGTCACCAATAGCCACAAAAAACTCCAAAATGGGTTTTGAGCTGCTAATGAAAATGTTTAAATTTTGGGGTTTCGGCTTGGATTCGGCCAAACCGACTCTAAACAAACCGTTAATTGCATTTTATTTAATCGTAACATTGGCCACATTTTGCGCAGAAAGCGCCACCAAGTTCATGCAAATATTCGGCACTCACAAAAACGTGGACTACGAAATATTGGGATTTTGGGTGCTAATTAACATCAGTTTTACGGTCACCATCTTGGTTTATATATTAGCCATACGGTCAATTCCTCACTACTTCCGACTTCTCCGCGGACTTATTGTGGCCTTAGAAAGCGTCGGCGATGAAAACACTCGCAATCAGCGGGCTCAAAATATCAAGTCCGCAACTAGAAAAATGATGGCTCTTATAATCTGCATAGCCATTTTGGCTACGATGAACCTCCTTCAAAAATCAATTTGGGACACGTACGAAGAAGAAGACATCTACGTCATAATAATAATATACAAAGTAACGCATGCCGCAGGTTTACTTTGGCTGCTAACGATAGCTAGCTTCTACGTCTTTTCTAACTGCTTGGTGGTCATCGTGTGTCAGGTCATCATTATGATCATAGACACTCATTCAGCAGCAATTGTACCTCAGTGGGAGGTGGACGAAATTATTTGGTCGGAGAAGCCACTTCCTTCGCAACCAGTTCAAGATTGTGGACAACGCGGATTAGCGAAGTCAATTCGCACGCATCAGAAGATAAGTTTATTAGTTGTCGAAGCCGAAAAATCTTTTTCTGGGTTTATGCTCATTTGCATCGCATTTGAACTTACAATTTCCATTGTTTACGTCAAAATAACCATGATAAAAAATGGGAATTTTTTCATTACCGCTCTGATGTATATTAGTATTATTATGCTATTATTATGGAAAGCTCATTATTGTGCTGAAGTCAACGAAAAGGTACATCATTCATTTTTATTATATATAAAAAAAAAACTAAATTTGCTTCAATTTTCCTCTTAATTTCTAATTTCCAATTTTCTAAAATTAATTTATTATTGACTCGTAATCATAAAATAACCATTTACATGGCGATACTAATAGTTATTGTATTGATTGTCCTTACAATCCCTCAATTATATAATTTGTCGGTTTAAAATAACGTTTCCGAAGCTGTAAAATTAAAATAAGTTCCCACCAGACATTATAGGACATTATTAAAATATAACGTGTGTCCTTAAATTAACGAAGCTTTTAAAAAACGAATAAATCAGCCGAACTTTAATGAAAATAAATTATTTTTTTTATATTTCCATTAATTAACACCTCCCATTTAATTATTAAAAAACAATTTTTGGAACATGACTTCTACAACTGAGTCGGCACGTGTTAATGGGCTCGAGGAAATTTCCATTAATCTTAAGGTAGATGCCGGCACGTGCCGAGAAGCAGCCGGCAGGTGCACGCTAGAAGTCCGCAAAAGATTTAGCCGTCAAACGTAAGTGAGGACGTTTACACGTGCCGACTCAGTTGCAGAGGTCATATTCCAAAATTTGTTTTTTATTATTAAATGGGAGGTGTTGATTAATGTAAATTTTTAAAAAAATAATTCATTTTCATTAAAATTTGACTTGTTTATTCGTTTTTTAAAACCTTCGTTAATTTAAGGACACACGTTAGAATCTTACTACCGGTAATACGGTATTAAATTTTAAACATAGTTTGCTCAGACTTTGGTGTTTGGCATCTAAACTATAAAGTAAAAATATTAAAAATTAGCAATCACTATTCGAAACAATTGAAAAGATAACTAATTAATTCACAAAATGGCCATCAACGAAATTAGAACCAATTACAAAGTTTTTAAAAACAAGACAGCTTAAATGGGAGTGATAGTAAACAATATCGTCACAAATCAATATATTGATTATGGAAAATACGTTTAAAAGCATTCACTTTAACTTTTACCTCATTTTAAATTGTTTACTCATTCGACTCACTACTGAGCATTAATTTTATAATTTCACTCAATTTCGTTTCGCTTTTAAAAATAAAAAAAAGATGTCTACTTGTGTTTTGGAAATGCCGCCAATGGCTCCAACGAACCACCGAACGGGTTTTGAGCTGCTAATGAAAATGTTTAAATTTTGGGGTTTCGGTTTCGACTCGGCAAAACCGACTTTAAACAAGCCGTTGATCGCTGTTTATTTGATCGTATCATTCGTCATATTTTTTACTGACAGCGTCACCATGTACATGCAAATGTTCGGCATTCACCAAAGCTTTGACTACGAAATGTTAGGAGTGTGGTTGTTGGTTATCGTCAGCTATTCAGTCACCATTAGCGTGTATATCTTAGCCATCCGAGCCACCCCTTACTATTTCCGCCTTTTCCACGGACTCATCGCCGCCATACAAGGCATCAGCGACAAAAACCTTCGCAATCAGCGCGCTCGAAGCGTCAAAAACGCCACTAGAAAAGCGTTGGCGCTTGTCGTAATCTGCATAGCAGCGTCTCTTACAATGAACATTTATCACAAACAGTTTTGGAATATGCTCGGTGAAAAAGACTCTTACTTCGTCATAAATAGAATCACACAGACAGGAAGTTGCTTTTGGGTCCTAACAATAGGCACTTTTTACGTCTTTTCCAACTACTTAGTGGTCATGGTGTGCCAGGTCATGGTTATGATTATTGACACGTACTCCGCGACAATTGTACGGCCGTGGGAGGTGGACGAAAATATTTGGTTGCAGAAGCTACTTTTTTCGCTTCGAATTCCAGCATCTGGACAACACGGATTGGTGCAGTCAATTCGCACGCACCAGAAAATAAGTTCATTAGTTGTGGAAGCCGAAAAAGCCTTTTCGGGGTTTATGCTCCTTTGCATCGCGTTTGAACTCACAGTCGCCATAGTTTACGTCAAATTAAACACGATAAAAGACGGGAATTTTTTTGCCACTGCGCAAATCTACTCTTGTCTTATCGTACTACTGTTATGGAAAGCTTATTATTGCGCAAAAGTCAACGAAACGGTACGGTAGGCCTATTCATTTTATTATTAAAAAAAAGAGTTTTCATTTCAATGTTTTGAAAATAAATTTGTTAACGTATTGCGTGTCCAAACAAATCTGAAAGTTTTGAAACAGGAATAAATCAGTCAAAGTTTAATGAAAATGCAAAAAAAAAAAAAATTATATTTACATTCTGCAAAATATTCCATTTAACAACAAAAAATAACATCTGGCATATGACCTCTCCCACTGAGTCGACACGTGCTAACGCACTCACTCACGTTTGACTTGTAGCGTGTACCTACCGACTAGATCGCGGCTAGTGCCGGCTGGGTCTCGGCATGTGCGGCATATTTATTAGAAATTTCGTTAAACGTGTTAACTTGTGCCGACTCAGTGGAGGAGGTCATGTGCCAAATGTTGCTTTGCATTATTAAATCGGATATGTTGCTAAAAGTAAATATAAAAAAATTATTGCATTTTCAATATACAGGGTGATACGCGGCATTTTACTAATTTTGATAGCTAATAAAATCAATATTTTTGCAGATATAAAAAATTATTTTTTTCAAATGAAAGATTGTCTATGCGGATTTAATAATATTCATATGTAATGAAAATAGCTTAAATTGCCTCTATGAAACGCCTCTATGAAAAGCCTCTATGCACGAAGGCAACTCGTGCTCCATGTTAACTCAATAGCATTTACATTTTAGCTACCGCATTTCCAGCTGGAAAAATAAGCAAATTCAAAAAAAAAATTATGCAAAACGCAAAATTTTAGTTTTTTTAAATAAAAAACAAAATTTCAAGTTTAAATTATGAGAATTTAAATAAAATATCTTTAAGGTGGTTGCCACCATTCTCTCTGCACTAATGCAAGCGGTGTCTCATGTTGCCGTGAACACGTTCTACGGTGTTCATTTAATTTTTTTTATTTTCCTCCTAAATAGCAAATTATGTTTTTTAATAAAAAAAAATTGTTTTTAATTTACTTTTTTTTTTAGCTGGAAAAAGCTAAAACTTGGTGCCATTGAGTTAACATGAAGCTCGAGTTGCCTCCGTGCATAGAGACTGGTGGCCACTAAATTTAAGCTATTTCCATTACATATAGATATTATTAAACCCGCATAAATAATCTTTCATTTGAAAAAAAAAAATTATTTTTATCTGCAAAAATGTCGATTTAATTAGCTATCAAAATTCGTAAAATGCCGCGCATCACCATGTACTTTGATAGATTTATTACTGTTTCAAAACTTTCAGATTTATTTGGACACACTACCGGTATATTTAAAAACTCAATTTTTGAGCACAATTAAAGTAATAAAAAGTTAATAACAAAATTGATCCATACACTTAACCGAAATTAAAAACACCTTTACCGTAATTTGTTTAATGTCAAGGCGCTTAGGACTAAAAAATAACACCCTCTTAAAAGTGAGTGAAGGAAATGATCTTGACGGTAATCAATAAAGGCAATAATAATTAAACATAAACGTTTAATTATATCAATAGACTTAAAAGCAACATTTTCATTTTTTAATTTCGCCAATGTTATTTTAATTTGTTTAATCATTTACCCATTAGCTACTTTTCAACAACTAATATTATAATTTCGCTCGAACTTAAAAAGCTTTCCACTTGTGTACAGTATCCGAAATGACCAAAAAAACTGACCAAGCAGGGTTTGAGCTACTATTTAAAATGCTCAAACTTTGGGGCATAGGTTTGGACTCGCCACAACCGACTTTGAACAAGCCGTTGATCGCTTTTTATCTGGTCATAGCAACGGTCACTTTTTGTTCAGACGGCGTCCTCATGTACATGCAAATGTTCGGCATTCACCACAGTTTCGACTACGAAATGTTAGGAGTATGGCTACTGGTAATTTCCAGCTATTTGGTTAGCATCTCCGTTTACATCGTAGCCATCCGAGCAAGCCCTTGCTATTTCCGACTTTTCCACGGTCTCATATCCGCCATACAAGACATCAGCGATGAAAACATCCGCTACGAAACCGTTCGAGTTATAAAGTCCGCTTCTAGAAAAACCATGACCTTTCTGTTGCTCTATATATTATATTCCGCCGTTTCAAACATTTATTACAAACAATTTTGGATAATGTTCAAAGAAGAAAAATCTTACTACGTATTTAACAGAATCACGCAAATTGGAAGTATTTTTTGGTTAATAACATTAGTCGTCTTCTATATTTTTTCCAATTGTTTAGTGACTATTATGAGTCAAGTCATGATTATGATCATCGATACCTACACAGCGACAATTGTGCGCAAGAAAGACGTGAAAGAAAATATTTGGAAGAAGCCACAGCCTTCGCCACGAGTTGTGGATTTGGGACAACGCGGATTGGTCAAGTCAATTCGCGTGCATCAGAAAATCAGTTCATTGGTGGAGGAAGCCGATAGTGCTTTTTCTGGGTTTATGCTCATTTGCGTCGTAGTGGAATTCACATTCTCCATCATTTACGTTAAGTTGATCACGATTAAAGATGGAAATTATTTCGCTATCGCGCAATTTTACATGCCCATTCTCATTCTCCTGCTAAGGAAAGTGCATTACTGCGCTAAAGTCAATGAAAAGGTATGACAAATATTTTATTTTAAAAAAATGAATTTGTTCCAATTTCCCTCTCAATTTAATGTTTACCAAATGACTGGCACTCATAAAATTTGGTGTTGGTAGTTGCTGAATGCGTCATAGTTGCAACATTATAATTAATTAGTGTAGTTAACTTAAGAAACGTTTCAAAATTATATTTCTGAAAATTGAATGTTAAAAATTTGCTACGTAAAGAATAGAAAATCACCTGAACTTTATCAACTCTCGATTGTTGTATTTATTTTAAAATTTTTAACTTTTTATAAAAAAAAAAAATTAAGCAGATTTTAGAACCCAAAATGTCAAATTTATAATTCATCTTGATTTAATGTAAACTTAATTTTCAAACATTTTCTTTTTGTTTTTTATTAAAAAAAAAAAATTACTTGTAAAACAAATTTAAAAACTCAATTTTGGATACAATTAAAGTAATAAATAGTTAATAACAAAATGATTGATCCTTACACTTCACCGAAATTAAAAACACCTTTACCTTAATTTATCTAATGCTAAAGCGTTTAGCTCTAAAACAAACAACCCCCCGCTTAAAAGTGGGGGGGGGGGGGAAAGCAAATGATCTTAACGACAATTAATAATAAGTTATTGCAAATATTATTTTCGATACACTTCATACCAAATACGATTTATTACTACATTAAAAGCACCATTTTCATTTATAATTTGTTTAATAATTTAGTCATTAGCTACTTTGCAACAACTAATCAGTCATACTACAGTATGTACCAGTATTATATTTTTGCTCGATTTTCATTTCGCTCAAAATTAAAAAGCTGTCCACTTGTGCATCGGAAATGATCAAAAATACTGACCAAGCGGGTTTTGCGCTACTGTTAAAAATGTTTAAATTTTGGGGTTTTGGTTTGGACTCTGCAAAACCGACTTTAAACAAGCCCTTGATGGCTTTTTATCTCATCGTAGCAACAGCCGCCTTTTTCTCGGACAGCGCCATCATTTACATGCAAATGTTCGGCATTCACCCAAGCTTCGACTATGAAATATTAGGAGTGTGGTTGCTGGTTATTTTCAGCTATTTAATCACCATCTTCGTTTACATCCTAGCCATCCGTGCAACACCATACTATTTCCGGCTTTTCCATGGTCTCATCGCTGCCATACGAGGCATCAGCGATGAAAACATTCGCCATCAGCGCATTCAAAATATCAAATCCACTTCGAGAAAAACGCTGGCCATTCTATTGATATACATGTCACTCTCCGCTGCTTCAAACATTTATCACAAACAATTTTGGCTTACCTTCAAAGAAGAAAAATCTTACTTCATAATTAACAGAATCACGCAAATCGGAAGCTGCTTTTGGTCACTAACAATAATCACTTTCTATATATTTTCCAATTGTTTAGTGACTACCGTGTGTCAAGTCATAATTATGATCATCGATACGTATACAGCAACAATTGTACGTAAGAAAGAAATAGATGAAAATATTTGGGAGAAGCGGCGTCCCTCACCTCAAGTTCTAGATTTAGGTCAAAGCGGATTGGTTAAGGCAATTCGGACGCATGATAAACTAAGTGCATTAGTGGAGGAAGCGGATGGTGCTTTTTCCGGGCTGATGCTAGTTTGCGTCGTAGTTGAACTCGCAGTCTCCATCGTTTACGTCAAATTAATCACAATTAAAGGCGGTAGTTATTTCGCTGAAGCCCAATTCTACTTGCCCATTCTCATTCTCCTGCTAAGAAAAGCTCATTATTGTGCTAAAGTCAACGAAACGGTATGACGTTTATTTTATTAAAAGGAAATGAATTTGTTCCTATTCCTCTCTCAATTCAATGTTTACCAAATGAGGATATTAATGACTGGCGCTCATAAAATTTGGTATTGATAGTTGCTGAATGCGCCACTCTTGCGACATTATAATAATAATCGGTGGAGTTAAGAAACGCTTTAAAACTGTGTTTGTGAAAATTTAAATTTTGAAAATTTGCTACGTAAACAATAGAATTCACCTGAACTTTTATCAAATCCCGATTGTTGTATTTATTTTAAAGTTTTGACTTTTTATAAAAAAAAAATTAAACAGATTTTATAACCAAAAGCTTAAATTTATAATAATTCTTGAAAAATAACGTACCGGTATCAAACTTATTTAAAAATTTTAATCTAGGCACAATTAAAGTAATAACAAATAATTGATCTTTACACTTCACCGAATTTAAAAACACCATTACTGTAATTAATCTAATGTTAAGGCCCCTTAGCATTAAAACAACACAACCGCTGCTTAAAAGTGTGTGAAGCAAGTGATCTATAATCAATAATACACTTCAGATAAAAACGATTAATTATATTAATAGCTTTAAAAGCACCATTTTCATTTATAATTCCACCCTTGTTATATTAATTTGCTTAATAATTTACCCGTTAGCTACTTTTCAACAATTAATTATAGGCTACTTACATAAATATTATACGGTAATAATTATTTCGCTCGATTTTTATTATGCTCCGAAAATGACTGAAAATACTGACCAAGCAGGTTTTGAGCTACTGTTGACAATGTTTAAATTTTAGGGTTTTAGTTTGGATTCGGCAAAACCAACATTGAACAAGCCGTTGATGGTTTTTTATTTGAGCATAACAATAGCCACTTTTTGCTCGGATGGAGTCATCATGTACATGCAAATGTTTGGCATTCACCACAGCTTCGACTATGAAATGTTAGGAATGTGGCTGTTGGTTATTATCAGTTATTCAGTCACCATCGTCGTTTATATCTTAGCTATCCGTGCAACTGCTTGCTATTTCCGGCTTTTCCGCGGTCTCATCGCGGCCATACGAGGCATCAGCGAGGAAAATATCCGCAACCAACACGCTCGAACTATTAAATGCGGTACTAGAAAAACGGCGCTCCTTTTATTCATATACATATTATGTTCCGCTGCTTCAAACATCTATCACAAACAATTTTGGCTTATTTTAAAAGAAAAGAAATCTTACTTCGTAATTAACAGAATCAACCAAATCGGAAGTTATTTTTGGGTACTAACATTAGCCACCTTCTATGTTTTTTCCAATTGTTTAGTAGTTACCGTGTGTCAAGTAGTGATTATGATCATCGATACGTACGCAGTGACAATTGTACGTAAGAAAGAAGTGGACGAAAATATTTGGGAGAAGCAACATCCTCTGCAACGAACTCTGGATATAGGTCAAAGCGGATTGGTTAAATCGATTCGCATGCATCAGAAAATAAGTTCATTGGTGGAGGAAGCAAATAGTGCTTTTTCCGGTCTTATGCTCATTTGCATTGTAGTTGAACTCATGATCGCCATCGTTTACGTAAAGTTAATTACGATAAAAGGCGGTAATTATTTCGCTGTCGCCCAATTCTACTTGCCTATTCTCATTCTCCTGCTTAGGAAAGGTCATTATTGCGCTAAAGTCAACGAAAAGGTATGATGTTTATTTTATTAAAAGGAAATGAATTTGTTCCAATTCCTCTCTCAATTCAATGCTTACCAAATTAATGTATTAATGACTGGCGCTCATAAAATTCGGTATTGATAGTGGCTGAATGCGCCGCCCTTGCAACATTATAAATTTTATAAAGTGTAAGATATTAAAAACTCAAGCAACAAGGTCAATAGCAAAATAATTGTTAATTCATGCAGTACACTTCATCAACATTTTTTTTTTTAAAAAACCTTCGCCTTTATTTGTCCGTTGGTTTCAAGGCGCATTAAGCCCAACAAAAACAAGTAAACAAAACAAACTCAATTGCCGCAATCGATAATGGTTATTGAAAATATAGACACTTCAGATATAATCAATTAACTACATTACGCCAATTAAAAGCTCCATTTTATTTTTAATTAGATCCATTATTATGTTTATTTATTTACTCATTTAGCTGCATTTTAACCACTTATCACATTACGGTAATACCATAATTTCCCACGCTTTCATTTTGTTCGAAATTAAAAAGCTGTCCACTTGTATATTGAAAATGACCAAAAATACTGACCAAGCAGGCTTTGGGTTACTTTTTAAAATGTTAAAATTTTGGGGTTTCGATTTTGACTCTGCTAAACCGACCTTAAACAAACCATTGATAGCTTTTTATCTGATCTTAACAACGGTCATATTTTGTTCAGAAAGCGTCACCATGTACGTGCAACTATTCGGCATTCACCAAAGCATGGACTACGAAATGTTGGGAGTATGGCTGCTTGTTAATTTCAGTTATTTAACCACCATCTTGGTTTACGTATTAGCCATCCGTGCAGCCCCGTATTATTTCCGGCTTTTCCACGGTCTCATCGCCGCCATACGAGGCATTAGTGATGAAAAGATTCGCCATCAACGTGCTCGAATTATTAAATCCTCTTCTATAAAAATCATGGCCCTTCTATTGAGCTACACATTATTTTGCGTCGTGTCAAACATCTATTACAAACAATTTTGGCCCTTGGTTAAACAAGAAAGATCATACTTCGTGATAAACACAATCACGCAAATTGGAAGCTGCTTTTGGAGCGCAACTTTAATCACGTTCAGTCTCTTTTCTAATTGCTTAGTTATTATCATCTGTCAAGCCATTATTTTGATTATCGACTCGTATACAGCCATGATTGTACGTCCGTGGGTGGTGGACGAAAATATTTGGGAGAACCAATATCTTTCGCATCCAGTTCCAGCCTCCAAAGAAAGCGGATTGGCGAAAGCAATTCGCACGCATCAGAAAATAAGTTCGTTGGTGGTCGAAGCCGATAGGGCTATTTCTGGATTAATGCTCATTTGCATCGGAATGGAACTTATAATTTGCATCGTTTATGTCAAGTTAATCTCAATAAAAGGCGGGAATTTCTTCATCGTCGCTCAATTCTACATACCCAATATCGTTCTATTGATATGGAAAACGTTTTATTGCGCTAAAGTCAACGAAAAGGTACGTCAAATTTTCATTAACAAGTACAGTATTGGTCTTAGCGTCATTAAAATCATAAATTACATAAATACATGGCAACATAGACTTGAAAATTTGTAACATCAAGTACAAACATTCTATCATTTTTGAGATTTTTTTTAGGAAGTTACCGTATGTGTTTTATGGGATATACTGTAATTTAAAAAGTTTCAAAAAAAAAGTCATTTGCTTTTGTTATTAGAATTTTTAAGATTTCATATAAATTTATTTAATGATTTTTCATTTTCTATACTGAAAAATATGAAGTTGCCCTCCAAGCAAAATAACACATTAAACTGCATTGAACATAAAATTGTTATTTTGTCTAAATTCTGGAAAATTTTTGTTTTAACCCAACCAATTCTATTTTAATAATTAAATAAGTCCTCAAAATTAATACTTAATCAATTTAAGAATTTAATAATTCGTTTATTAAATGCTTAACATTAACACGCGAAAATGAGAAAAAGAAAAACAGTATAATAGTAGTTAATATAGGGTCTTTCAAAAGTTACGACAAAAGTAAATTTGATGTAAAACAAAGATTTTTAAGTAAAAATTAAATTTTT
>JAQGAY010001494.1:0-14059 GCA_034698085.1 Polydesmus angustus | reverse complement strand
CAGGGGCAAATAAAATAAATTAGTTATTTTATTTCTTTAATAACTTTTATAATAATACTTTTATTATTATATAACTTTTTTTTCTTTCTTAAGCTACATTTTCCTGTTATTTTGGTACCTCACACTTAGTTACTATTGCTACTAACTCCCTTTTGATATAAGTATTCTCACTCATTTGCATAATTATCATTATTCTAGTATTTTAGTTGACTATATTTAGTCTAAAGACATTTTGAATTCTTATTTAATTTATTTATTACTTTAGAGAAATTTCAGTAATCATTTCTTTCGGTTCTAAGTGCCATATTGTAATCGCGGCATTTTCAAATACGCTACGCGCACGGCACTTACATCCTATTACGCCGTTTGTTTTATTTATGTTTATCATGTCAGCAAAATTATTTATATAATAATTTCGCTATGTTAGACTTACTGGGTGCCTAATTAATCAATTTATTCATGTTTAATTAATTTGAAATTCAAATTGGCCGCTGTAAAACGTCATTATTGCAACATGTGTTGACATCCTATTTTGGGTACAACTACTGATGCTCCTTGATAAGAGCCGGTCAACATTCACTTCTAGTTAGAAGTATAAATAGAGGTTGAATTTCTCCCTCTCGCCATCTTAGTTTTTGCTCATCTTATTTGAAGGTGCTTCACTGCTCTCTTCAAATATTTATTTTATTTTATAGAATTTTCTTAAAAATTCTATTGTGTCTCGTATACCATCCTCATGTTCAACCAGTAAGCCTACTTTACTTAGAAAGTTTTATATTCTATTTTCGCGATTATTGGTATTTTAATTCAATGTATTTTTACCAATAATAATAATTTGTAAATTTATCTTCTTTTTGCCAATTTAATTAAAAGTATTTAATCAATTAAATTCGCGTTTTCTTCTTCCCAATTTAATCAACATTCAACCATGAAGAATTTAATTGCTGTTTGGCTGATGTAAGTATATTTTATAATTTTAATTAATTAATTTAATTTAACCTCCCCTTTAATTATAAAAATCCTAAAGCATTTATCTTCAATAAATGTGTATTTAAGTATTTCATAATTCCCTATTATTTTTTATACTCACTAAAAGTTATAGTGAATTTGCTTCGCCGTACGCCGCGATTCCCAACCTTACTCGCCGACGGGCCAACATAACATTAATTCATTGCGTCCCAACATTAACAAAATCGTCTCTCAACCTTCTGTACGAACGAACCGCTCAACGGTCCACTACCCTTATTTTATTTAACTTATTTCAATTTCTTAAAACAATCTGGATTACCCAATTGTTTATTTAATTATTTCGGATTTATTTCTGATTTTAGTATTAATATTCCTTTTAATTGCCATAAGGCTTAATTAAATGATTTCAACATTTAATAAAATTTTCCATTCACTTTTGAACTCTCTTTATCAAGTCCACACATCTCGAACATAGATAGACATTATTCAATTAAATTATTCTGGTCAACAGTATAACTGATTGCGGATCTAAATGATTGAACCTGTTTCTTAAACTTTAACAATAATTATTTCTAAACTAATTTCGGTTAATTAACTACCAAAACCACCAAACACAAAACCACCAAAACACAACGCAAACCTCTTTAATTAACCGCATTCCTTTTAAATCCTTTTATAAAAGCATTTAATTACTTTCCGCACTTCACTTCATGAAGTAGCCATTTTATTAAATTTATTTCCCTTTTTAATTATTTTATTCTTTTGAGATCTAAATAGATCTTACCCGTACATGTAACATGCTTAAACTTCGTTGTAGCCCATTTTTAATTTTTGGTTAGACTTATTTAAAGTACATTTTTATTATTGGTTTTACTTTGTTATATTTGAATTGTTTATTCAATTATTAAAATTTTAATAGTTATTTATACATTAAAAAATATTTGTGTTTGTTTACAGAAATTTTATTGTTGAGCTAGAATATATTGACTTTTTTTTTGATTTGCTTGTCCACAAATTTATTTTATGGTCCTTTAATTATAGTTAATCCGGGCGAACTTTGAAAATGATTAAAAACTGTTGCGTGGTGCTTACACCAGCCATTATTAGCTATATTTAATTTTTTTAATTTAATTTTTTAATTAAGAATAATTTTTTGTACAATTCATTGGAATGTTTCAATCCTCATTTTAGCTTATAATTTTTGTTTGTTTATTTAATTTTTTATTGTTTTTATAGTATTAAAGTTTGCACCTGCTGAATGCATGTTTAAGGTATTATCTCGTTTTGTCCACGTTTTCCTGTCTTTAAATTACATAATTTTATTTTCACTAATTTAAATTTTAATTTACTTTTAAGATTTTGTTGTATTAGCAGAGAGAAAATTGTTTCATATCAATTTCGTAAGCTTCACATTTTCCTCACAATAAAGATTGAGTAAAAATAGGTATGTCAAAAAATGATAATTTAACCATTTCAATTATGACATCTACTTTTGTGTAAAAAAATTTATTTTATTGATTTTTGATTTGATTTTGTTTATTTACACTAGAATACTAGAAATAGTACATGTAAACAGAAAATGTACATTTTGGAAAATTTTAATTTTTTGTTAATTGAGTTTGGTAAACATTTTCATACAATATATATTTTTTTATTTCCTATAAAGAATTTTTACCTCAAAAATAATAATTGTTTTAATATCTTTTTTTTTAAATGTTCAGCATATATCTTTTTGCATTGTTCTTATGCTTAAATTTGATGTTGATGCAGTTCCAGTGTGAACATTGGAACTTATTTTTTTGCACGGATTTATTTTAATAAATAAATTAAAAAGCTTTATCTTTCTTTGTCTAAAAAAACTTTTTTTATTTGATTGTTTTAAAGTTTTTGCATACAATTAAATTTTATTTGACATATTTACAAAAACAGGAACAACAATAGACTTTGGTACTTATATTAAGGTTTTAAGGATCATTCTGTCACTATTTTTATTGTTACTTTTTATTGTTACTTTGTTAAAATAGTTTTATTTTAATATTTTTTTCAAAAATTATTTAATAGTTGTTCCATTATATAATAAACTATAGTATCTAGCTAAAAAAAAGGTATTGTGAGGAAAGGTGACCCATTATATTAAAAATATGTTTTTTATTATTTTTTTTTTCAGGCAAATTTAATTTATTTGAGACACTTTTAGTTTATTCGCATTATATTTTAATTTGGTTGTTATAGTAGTATACAATATATTTTTTTGATTATTTTGAATCCATTTAAGTTCTTAATTTTTTATTCTCATTGACAATACTTTTATTGTACTTTTTTTAATTTTTAATTTCGTTTTGTTTTATTAATTTTTTGAAACATTTATTTGCAATTTAAATTTTCCTGAATAACTGTTAAAAGAAAAAAATTAAAAATATAACAAGCCATTTAGATTTTTAATACACAAAATAAATTAATAATACATTTGCAGTCTATGTAATTTTTATTTTTTAAAGTTAATTTTTAATTTTTTGTCTATTATGTTGTTTCCATAGTTTATTTTTAAAATCTTACAATATTTCATGTTACGTTTTATATTGAGCGGTCTTTAAATTTAATTAGCTATGTGAAAGAAAAATCAGCAAAAAAGAATCAACAAACCTCAAAGTAATAAAAAAATACAAAATTTGATTGGGGCGTACCTGTGATAATGAGGACTTTAATTATTCAATTTATATTTTTTCATGAATTGAGACATAATTTTAAAACTTTATTTATTGATTTTATTAAATTTAATTATGGTAAAAACATAATTTTAATTTAATTTTTTTTTCAATAATTCAAATGATTAAATGAAATTTTTTTTAATGATACTTTCCTGGAACCTTAGGATGCTTTTGGGGTGTGGTTGAGTGATGAAGATTCTTTTTCAGTTATATTTTTAATTCATTTGTAATTTAAAATATTCAATAATTGTAATTTTATTAATTTATTTTTTTTTATTTAGGCCTACCTATTTTTAGCTACCAGTAAATAGATTTTTTTTTTGATTGTTGTGGATAGTTTTGCCTCAAGCATTTTATTAGGTGGTTTTTTTTCTGATTTAATTTTAATTTTTGATTTATAATAATTTAAATTTTTTATAAATTTATCAATAAACTTTTTTTAATTAAAAATTTTATTACGACAAGTCTTCTAAAATAATTTAAATGCGACAAAAAACATTTTATTTTATTTATTTTAATGTTTACAAAAATGTTTTTTGTTGATAATTACCGTACTTTCTATTCAATTTAGTGATCCAACAAACTTTGCTGCATATTCTGCTCATGGATGTCATTGATTGGCTAAGATCCTCTTTTTTCTCGAATTTCTCAGCTTTAGTATTTTTTTTTTTTTTTTTTTTTGCACAATTATTTTTTTTTTGTTCATTTTTAAATTATTTTGTGTAATTTATTTTAATCCTCTTAATATAAATATAATTTAAAAAAAAGTTATTTATGCCTGTCATAATAATTAGTGCACATATATTATTTATATTCTTATCATTTGATTTAATTTTAAATTTATTTATTTTTTTTTTGATTTGTTAATAAATATTTAATTACGATTTATTTTATTGTCTTAAAAAAATATGCGTTGCGCAAACATCAAATAAATCTCAAAATTTTTTTTAGCCGATTTTTATTATTTTAAAGCTAAGAAAGTTGAATATTATAAAATGAAATTGTTTTTTTTTTTGAATAACGGTAAAATTTCATTTGCCATTTTATAATATTAATATAAATTATGTAATTACTCCTTTGCCAGCCATTTTGAAAAAGGCAAGCTAAACCCTCCTTTAGTGTTGAAGTTAACAAAAAAAATAAGAGATATAATTAAAAATAATCATTAACATGATGTTTTACGTGGAAATTGCGCGAAATAAAAAAATTAAAATTGCGCAAAATAAAAAAAATTAAAATTGAGCTAAATAAAAAAATTAAAATTTGCGAAAAATAAAAAAAATTAAAATTGCGCGAACTAAAAATAATTATTTTAAAATGACATTTTAAAATGTTCCCTTTTCCGTAGGATTTAATTTTTATTTGTGTTTATGTATTGTGTTTGTGTTCAGATATTTTATTGTTAAATTAGTTTATTGATTTAATTGGGAGAATCTACACAAGACCCAATTTTTTTTATTTGCTTGCTCAAAAATTATTTTTTAATGCAAATAGTCCTTGTTTTGCTTTTAATTGTTTATTTTTTAATTTCTGCTTTTGTAGTAATAATTAATGATTTTAAAATTTTTTTGTATTTACGTCAATGTTAAAACAACGATTAAATGTTCTTTGTTAAAAAACATTTCTTTGTTATTTGTTCAAAGAACATCAAATTATATAAATATTATTTAATTTCAGTTTTTTTAAAAAAAAAATAATATTTATTTTGAAATTTTTTTTTTTAATTTTGCTTAAAATAATTTTATTTTAATTTTGTTTCAATAATTATTCAAAAGTAATTTTGGATGTTATATTTTAATAATTTTGATATTTTATTACAGCTACGGGGTATTTCGCTATGTTTTAGTTTTTGTTAAATTAATTCTTTATTTGTTTTTGTATTCATTAAGAAGTAAACTTCTGCGCAGAAATGTTTTTTTAAAACAAAATGTGGGAAAACATTATTTAAGTAATTAATAAATTGAATTAAAAGATTCTTTATTTATAAGATAACTTAAGCTTAAGTTATTAAATGATAAGTTAAAAAATAAGTAATTTTTTATGATTTTTTTTTATCTTACAAATTTATTGATTTTTACTGATATTCCGAACACATTTGTCATAGAATAAAGAAATGCATTTGTTTTAATTTTCAGTATTTTACTTTATTAAATTAATTTTTACGAGAGAACATTGAATATCCACTATCTATTAAATGTTATGATTTACGTATAATTATATATATATTTTTTATTATGGTTGCTCATTGAATTCATTTTCAGTTTCATAAATTTAGTGATTTTTTTTATTGACAAACAATATTAATGGAATGATTTTTTAATCACATTTATTTTATTATACAAAATGAATTTTTGTTGATTAATTACTTTCTATTCGACTGTTATTCATGTTATTTTTTAGTTTTTTTGAAAAAAATTTAAACAATTTTATTAATTTTTTTTTTTTACCTTTCTCGCTTGTGCTCTTTTAGCTTCAATAGTTTAAATGTGGCTACAATGACATCTTCTGGTAAACCCACTAAAAAATATAATATCTAACAACTATCAGATTTATTATTTTATGATTTTGTTAGATTTACTTATTTACTTATTATTTTATTGAATTTTTATTTTAGCAGTTTTTAATTTTTAAAAAATTATTTTTTTTAAAAAAAATTGGGTCCAATGTTTAATATTATATTGTATTAATTTTGATTTTATTAGCTTTTAAATTTCTTTAAATTATTTTCATATTTTTTTGGTACCAGTATATTTTTAGTAAAACACTCGTCAAATACTTTTCCATTAATTTTAATATCCAAAACCATCCGCATATATAAATAGCATAATTATATGAAAAATAACATCTAGCATGTGACCTCCTCCACTGAGTCGGCGGTTGTTTGCTTGCTATTTTAATAAATTTATAATTTTTTTAATTTTTTTCATAAGAATTTTGCCTTATTTAAACATGGTTTAAAAAACTTTTAAAATAATTGTATTATTTAAACTTATTTTGTTAATTACAATTTTTGTATTGTTTTTCTTTTAACATTGGTAGATGTTTATATTAAAATTCTATTGCTTAACACTTAAAATTAGCTTTGTTTAAACAAAATAAATGCATCAAAATTCTTGGTAATTTTATAAATTAGCTGTGGTTTTCCATTTTTATATCAAATTTTTTCTATTAATTTATTTAAAATATATCTTTATTTCAGTTCTAAATAAGTAATTGACTTTATGAAAAAATCTTTTCTTGGTTTCATTTGTTACCTTTTTTTTATTTTAGATCACAAACATTTATAATTTCAACAATTCATATTAATGTATTTGATGTTGTTTTGGTGTTTTTCTGCTGGCCAACCTATAATGTAGTCATTTTATTGCTGTTAATTTTAATTCTGTTAATTATTATTTTAATTTTTTTCATTGTGTAAATTTTTTTTTTTTTAATTTAATTTGTTTACTTTAATCACTATAATATAATAATATTCTACAACTATTTTCTTTTAATTTCATATGCCCTACATTAAATTGTTAATTTCATGTAATTAATTCACTGTAATGTTTATAATATTAGCGAGTTTTTGGTAAATTTCAGCAAAATCTTGTTTTAATCAAATGGAGAAACGGAAAACTGTTAGGTAATAAAATTAAGTTGAGAAATCAGTTCGGCAGCCGATATTAGCTGTAATAATAATTACTTCAATTTAATTTTTTAATTATCTTTTTTTTTTTTTTTTTGAATAAACTTATAGATGGATGCATTCCTCTTTTTAAAAATAAATAATAATTTTTGTATGTTTTAATAAATTGTTACTTTCTTACGTAGTAGAAAGTTTACACTTACCAAATGTATGTTAATTAGCAGAAAAACATAGTTTTTATGTTAATTTTAGAATCAGCTAATTAGCTTAGAATTAGCTAACCGTAAAAACTACTGGATCAATTGATTTGAGATTTTGCTACAACCTTGCTATCCTATATGGGAGTGTTTACAAAAAAAAATTTCGAAAAAATTCAGAATAAATTCCAAAATATCCCCAAAAAAACCTAAAAATTGAACACCTCATTTCCCGCAATTTTTGTAGTTATTATTTTGCACGTGATTTCAAAAGTTATTTTGCGCAATTTTGGGCACGTGTTATTGCATTTGCACAATAATTTAATTTGAACGTTTTTTAAAACATTTCAAATAAATTTAATTCTAAATATAGTTTTTTTATCCTAAGTTTCATCAACGGTGTTTATTCTTCAGACTCAAATTTCGTCGAACTTAAAAATTGGATATCTAGCTGTTGGTTTAACGTTTATTTCGAGTAATTTTAAAAACTTCTCTGCATACTTAAGCCACAGCAACGCGTGGCCGGGTACTGCTAGTAATTAATAAAATTAATTAAAATTAAGCTTCAGTTTTTAAATAATTCATTACCCCAATTTTTTGTTTTCTACTTAACTTATATTAAAGAAAAACTCACTTTCGATTTGTTTTCTTTTCTTTTATTACCGTATTTGTTTCTAATTGTTTTAATTTCTTGTGAATTGAATTTGATTAATTTTTTTTTTTTAATAATGGGCGCCCCCACAAGGGCTAAAATTACAATTGTTCAATAAAGAATTTCAAAACAAAACTCTAGTCGTATTTTTTTTTTTTTTTTTTTTTTTTTGTATTTTAAAACAACATCTAGGAAAATTTTTTTTAATAATTTGGGATAGATTTTATTCCGTTTCGCCATTGAATTTACGAGTATGACTTAATTTGGGCTTTTTTGATTTAATTGTTCCATTTCTTTTATCTTAATTTTATTTACTTTTATTTTGTTTTCAGATATTATTCAGATATTATTTTATTTGAGTATAATTAGGGTCATCAGTGTCATCATTTGTGTCATCTAGAATAATTGTTGAAGCAAAAATTATTGATTCCAGTTTTATTTTTTTAAAAAATTTTTACCGGTACAGCTTTACGTATTTTTATTTTATATTAAAAAGAAAGAATTTTGAACCATTTCACAATCAGTAGATCTTATGGTCTCTATTGTCTTCCGGTTCACATTTCATTATCTTTCTTTTTTGTTATTATTATGTTTTTTTACTCAAATATATTTGTGTGACGTTATTTTAAATATAATTTTATTAATTTAATTTTTTTTAATTACCATTTAAAAAATTATTATTGTTTTGGTTGTGCTAGTTTATTTTTTTAGGTTGTTTTAGGGAAATTTAGGGTGTTGCCACCAAACATTTTTAGGATTGGTTTTTTTTTTAAATTTAATTTAAAGTTATTTTTTATTATTTAAATTGTTTTTATTAATAATTTTCTATCTCTGAATGAAACGGAAATTAATATTTAGCTACAACAATGCTGTAAAACCACAATGTGTTTTATTGATTTTAAAATGTGTTTATTTTCAAAAAAATTATTTAAAATAATTTTTGATTGTTTTCATCACAAAATTTGCGAATGTGGAGGTTATTTTAAATGCGACTTTTATTTGTTTTTTTTATTTCTAAAATTGTTTTGTAGATTACAGGCGAATGCTTATCTATTGTAATGCTTTGCTAATTCAATCACTGTGTTTTATATTATTTCATTGATTATTAATAATTAACTTTTAAATTTGTTGTATTTGTTGTAAGATTTAGTTTTTTAATTTTATTTTATGTTTGCAATAATTAAATTTTATGTTTTAATAAACAAAACATTTAAATTAAATAGACACAAATATTTTTCTTTTCAATATGATTTAAAAAAAATTAATTTTTTAAAAACATTCTACACTAATTTTTACAACTGGTTTTATTTTTGGCTTGTTAAAATTAATTTACTGAACATTTAATCGTTTTTAATCATCAAATCATTTATTTTTTTATTAAACTTTTGGCACTTTTTTGTTGTTAAATTTTGATAAATTTAATTTCAATTTTTTTTTAAAACAGGTGTGTTATTGAAAGTTGAGCTTATTATGCTATAGCTTTTTTTTTAGTGGATGATTTTCCAATAAATCTCAATTTGCCTGTGAAATTTGTCTTTGTCATTTTAGGACGGTTTGTAAATAAATCTATGCATTTCATCCTTATGAATTTTTTTTATTTTAACTATTATTTATGGATTTCTACTAATATTCTAATTATACTAATTATGGGAATAACAATTGCGCTCGTATTTATTTTTTTTTTTTAATTTTTTTTTTGTCGTTTTAATTTTCAGTATTTTTTTTTTATTAAATTAATTTTTCGAGAGAACATTGATTATCAAGTTTCTATTAAATGTTATCATTTACGTATCTTACACTATATATATAATTTTTTTATTACTTTCATTCCGGGAAGTTTGAAACAAATTCTGTTTCAAAAATTTAGTGATTGATTTTATTTACAAACTATATTGATTGAATTATTTTTTTAATTACTTTTATTTTATTACAGTATTTATACAAAATGAGTGAGAATTTGTATGTTTTTTGCTGATTAATTACTTTCTATTCGATTGTTATTCATGTTGTTTTTTTAGATTTTTATGTTTTATTTGGTTTTTTATTATTATTTTAGTTTCAAAGTTTAGTGTTTATAAACAAATGTTAAATAAACAATTCAGAGCTAAAATGTAAATTTTATACTTTTAACTTTTTATTTTATTTATTTTCACTTTTGAATAAAAATCATTTCTCATTGAAATTTTTTTTTATTTATTATTATGTAATATGGGTTTTAAATGACATTTATTAAATTTTAAATGTTTTCATCACTAACCAGTTCTTTTAAATTGTAAAATAGTGTAAAATAAAATTTTAATTAGTATAATTTTACTTAGGTATTTAATTTATATACTTTGCAAAAATAATATTATTTGCAAATAAATATTTCTTGTATTTATTAATTTTAGTTTAAGGCAGATCGTTTTCTCTTTTTCCAATGTTTTTTTTTTTTTTTTTTTTACTATTAATTATTTTTAAATTCATTTCTAAATATTTTATTCAGGTTTTTAAATCATATTATGGTAGCATACAATGTTATTTTGGTTTGTTATTATTTTGATTGTTAATCTTTAAATCCAAATTCACCTTTTTATTAATTTAATTTTGTTATTTAGACAGAACAATTTTATTCTTTTGATTTCTCCTTTATAATTATAGGGAGAAAAGATCATTTAAATTTATCATATAATTTGCCAAGTATTTTATAATAAAAGCATTTAACAAATTTCTACGTTTTATGCATTTAATTGTTTAAAGGAGAAAACTCCCTTTTTGTTAGCGAGTAACATTTTGTTCTTTTTCCCTTTTGAAATACATGTTACCCTATGGGACGAGCGTCACAAAGTATTTTTTGCCCTTGTGCCCTTTCTCCGCACTATAGCTCAGAAACGGTTAAACATACGAAATAAGTGAATATGGCCATTATTGTAGCAAATAAAATGGTTTTTTTTTTCATACGTAAATATATTTTTGGTAAGGCTTACGTTTAAAAAAAATTCTAATTTCTAAATTTTAGATTTTTTTTTTTTTAAGTTGATTTTATTTAATTAATATTTTACACTTTAAAAATGTTTTCCGGTGGGCTAAAATGTGCAGTTATAAGTGGCCAACACGTTGCCATTTTAAAATTTTCATCAGTTAAATTTTTAATATGCAAATTTAATTTGTTTGAGACACTTTGTGCTTTTTCGGGTATAATAATTTTATTGTTATAATTATGGTAGTTGTTTAATATATAAATTATCTTTTTAAGAATTATGAATGAAGATAAGCCTTATCATTAAATTTTTCTAATTGTCTCTTAAATAATTGCATTTTAATTTAAATGCAAATAAAATGTTATTTAATAATAATTTTTTTTTCTATAAGTGGATAAATTATTACTGTAATACTCTGTAGTCTTACGTAATTTTTAATTGTTAAATTTATTTTTAATTTTTTGTCTTTTGTGTTGTTTCAATAAAACATTTTATTTTAGTATAACGAAGAATATTTTATGGAATTTCGAACTTAATAAAATGATTTTTTTATTGCACCTTGGTGGTTTTCTCCACTGACTTTTTACATAAATTTTTTTTTTAATTTTAAATTTATTATTATTTTTAATAAATCCTTGAGTAAATGATTTAAGTGCTAAGCAGCAGTAGACGTAGACGGTTGATTAGCCTTTATTTTCTTTTAATAAATTTAATTATGGTAAAAATAATAATTTTAATTTATTTTTAGATATTGGTAAATCATGCATCATTTTAAACGAATACATTTAATTACTGTTAAGCGTTTCACGAATTGTTGTATTTTTACTTTTTTACAAAATGTTTTTTTTTTTTTTTTTTTTTAAATAAAACTTGAATAATTGCCAAATGTAAATAAAATTTAGTTTCAACTGCCAAAAAGCCTTTTTTTCCTAACATCTGTTAAGGTTATTTTTATATTATTAATTAGTTATTCTTTAGATTGTTGTTTTTTTGATTAACAATTTTTATAAAATTTTATTTTTCAATTTTAATTTTATTTTTTGTTTGCACTGCTTATTTAGTAGAAAAAACAAATTTATATTAGTGTCCATTAAATTTAAATTTATCTTCATTATGATTACTGTATATAAAATATAAGTTTTAAAAATAAACATTCAAGAATTGATTTAATTTTTTTTTTACTTATTCGAAAATGATTTACTTTAAGTTTTCAGTAAAATAATTTTAAAATAATTTTTTTTTTTGAAGATGCCGGGAGAAAATTGGTTTTTCTTTAACGCGTTTTATATTAACAGAGTACCGGTAGATTTTATTTTTAGTAAATTTAATTTTAAAATGAATATTATTTTTTTTGTGTTTGGTTTTATTTATTTTGTTTAAAATTATTTTTGAGGTCTTTTCTTAATCAAACAACTTTTTATTATGGAATTAATTGTGTTTATGTTTAAATAATTTTATTGTTAAACTAAGATATTTATTGGTTTTCCTGATTTTCTTTTCCACAAATTGTGAATTAAAATTTAATTTTTTTTATTTTGTTCATATCATCTAAAAATAGTTTTATAGTAATTTAGAATTAGATTTAATTGTTCATAATCCGGTTTTTCTTTATTGAAAAAACCAATTTTGTATGTTTATTGCATTTTTTTCTTTTTTTTCACATTTTTGTGTTTTTAATTTACATTGACTTTCATTAATTTTAAATTTATTTTACTTTAAGGTTATTGTATTAGAATTTTTTATATGATAAAAATTAAGTAGAATTGGCTTTTAAGATTATCATTTTTATTGTGAAATTTATTCTTGTGTAGACAATTTTTTTTGATGAAAAAAAGTACAGGTTGGAAAACACGAATTTTCATTAAATAATTAAATAAATTATTCTTTAATTATATGAGAATTTTCCATAAAGCAAAAGTTGGTTTATCCAGTCTCTACCAGAGTGAGGCTGTTTTTTAGATCAGCAGATGCCGTTGATGGGTACATTTTGAAATTTTTCTGTCACCCAATTTTGTATTATTTTATTATTTGTTTCTAATTTTTAATTTATTGGTAATAATTTTGAGTTTGATCAAAATTTTCAAACAATTAATATTTTAAAATCCTTTAAAAAAGTTTTTATTTCATAAGTATAATTATTTTAGTATCTGTTTAATTTTTATGGTGTCTTAGTTTGGACTTCAATTTAATTATTTTAATTTATTTACTTCACTTTGTTTTCCAGAATTTCCACATTTAAATCATAAATATTATTTAATTTCTGTTTTGTCTCTTTGGCCACGGTGTTATTAAGAATATTTTTTGGATGAAGAATTGTTTCCAGTTTTAATTTGTTATAATTTTGATGGATTAATCTATAGAATGGCTTTGTTACTTTTTTATGATTTAAGTCATTGCTTTTGGTTAGTTGATTCATTTTTTAAAATTTCAATTTCTATATTTTAGACATTTTTTTAAGTTCATTTTATTTATTTAATGATTTACACTTTAAAATATTGTTGTAAAATAAAAGTTGTGTAAAATAAAAGTTGTCGTGTAGGTTAAAATGTGCAGTTATAAGTGACCAACAAGTCGCCATATTGAAATATGTTTATTAAATTTAATTTTATTAGTAAAAGTTTTTACCATGTAAATTTAATTTGTTTGTATTATGTGTTTGTGTTCACATATTTTATTGTTAAAAAACATTTATTTATATTTTTATTAGCTTGTCCAAATTTATCTCAATTGTTGCATATGAGATGTGCCCTCTATTACGTTCATTTTGATATTGAGATTTTTAGTTATTAATTTTTATCTTTAAGTTTTCATTATTCAAATTTTATTATTTCAATTTTTATGAATTAGTAAATTTGAATTTTCCCTCTTTTTAAGTTAAAGTTTGGTGACCTCTTTTGATGTTGAATGATCGATATAGCGAAGTAAAAGAGAGCCGTTTCAGTCAG
>JAQGAY010001493.1:0-14070 GCA_034698085.1 Polydesmus angustus | reverse complement strand
CGTTGGGAGCGAATGGACAGAGTCTAATCACCCGCAAATGCAGCGAGTCTGCCGTGGCTACGGACAAAACGGCTTGCAGACGATAACTATCAGCTCCGTTGATGAGAAAGTACGGGCTACACAAAACGGAGCCATCGAACTCGAGGACGTCGAACAAATCCTCCACCGTCCAAAACAAAACCCCGTGTTCCGATTGGACTTCTCGAACGGACCAAGGAAGCTCGAACCACACGTCGACAGTGAGTGAAACGCAGCGTTGTTCAGTCGGAAATCCAACAAATCCCTCGTAAAAATATCCTTCAGCTGTGGAAAACCTCGCGTGCAGTCGCTCCACTTTGCTCTTCTCCACCTGCAGTCGGTCTTTACCTCGGATGGTCAACATGACCATGGGTTTTCCTCTCGAATCGCGTGCCTCATCAGGATGGAATGGCGCGAACAATTTCAGAGCAGGAAATGCGGGCTTTAGATTGAGAAGAGCCGGTCTTAGTTGCCCTTTACAGCGCATACCGTACTCAGTAACGTCGAATTCTTCTTTATATATTTGTTTGTAAGAGAATTTTTCGAGGTTCCAAGAGAAGTCCGGAATTTCGCCCACGATTCCTCGCCACGAGTTCAAACGCTCCGTGGGTTGTTTATGCAGGGCTCGTCCGCTTTTCCACGCCTCGTAAGACAATTTCAACGCCGCGTACATAACGGGATAATCCTCCGCATTTTCTTTGGCTAAAGCAAACTTTTCCCTTTTAATCTTTCTCAGTCCTTCTAATCTTTTCATCTAAATTCAGAAAATTAGAGCTGGAATTTATCGAGTAAAGTATTTTTTTTTTTTTTTAGCAAATAAAAACATTAAACATGTATCCAATATTATTTGAGTTTCATTCATAACCTTGAAACTAAATCATGTTTAAAACTTTGATATTTATCTGTATATCACTCACTTTTATACACGAAAATAATTCATTTTTTACGATTACATCATTGTATTACACAACCAAAATAAAAATTGTCAAACTTACTTTGTTTTCGAGCTGGTTATTCTTTGCTTTCCAACTCGTAACTTCGGTTTCCAAATTCCGATTATGTCCGCGTAATTCTTTAATTAGGTCATCGACAGATGTATTAACGGATGATTGTAGCTTTTGGCCGTCTAAAAATTTGAAACGCAAATTTCTAAGTTGATCCTCCAACAACTTCTCGCATTCTCTCCCACTCGCATCGTCGGTTGGCTTCGATTTTTCATCCTCTTCGGTGGTCATAATATCCGCTGTAAATAACAAAATAATTATTATTAAAGACGAAAATAAAACTTTTAATATAGCTTAATACTTAAAATTATTTTAGACTTACATCGAGTGATAGTTTCGGGGACCCCACCGCAAGCTTCATCCATATTTTTATTGGCGTAGCTCTAAAAAAAATAAGTAATAATGAAAATATCAGTATGACAAGGTAACAATTTTTTTAAGACATTAATAAAATATGTAAGACAATAAATGAAATTAAAAAAAAAAGAATACGTTACGTACACAAAATTCGCTTCTTTCTTTCGTGGTTTGAATTAAAAATTCCTGTTTTGAGATGCTCAATTCACCCAACGGAACAGTCTATTACCAACTTTACTTCTGACAGTTCAACAGTCAACTGAGAGCGTGGGAAAAAAGTATAGAAGTGCGTAGGGGGCGCGACATTACGACGCCGAAAGTGAAAGAGGGGAGCGAGAAAGCACCAATCAAATTCGTTTCTTCAAACCTGCCCGTCTTTGAGAGAGCATCAAGGGAACCCGCGCAACCTAAAAATTCCAAGGTTATTCCAACCAAAAATGAGAAAAACAAATAATTCAAAAATAAATAAAAACCTCTTAAAACCTGTACAGTAGCCCAAAGAGAAACAAAAATGAGCCAAATTGCATGCGAAAATTATTATACTATAAATTTTTGTCTTAAAAGTTGAACAAAATAAATGAGGGAGAAAAAAAAATTTTTAGATGTTTTTTTTTTCTAAATCAAAAATAAATAGTTACCTAAAGATGTTTTCCACATAAATAATAATATTGCAAATTATTATTTTAATATCACAAAAAAAAAAAAAAATTTAAGTTAAAGAAAGGTTTCAAAAGTAAATTGATTTATTTCCATTTATAGCTATTTTTTTTCTTAAGTAAAATTAATTTGACAAAAGAAAAAGGCAAATAGAAATAATATTGAAAACTAAATTTTATTAAGTGCTCTATAAATTTTTTCAAACACGCGCAATAAACAATCAACGTCTTTAAATATATTATAATAAACGATATATTCATTCATAAATTCAAGATTATTATACAAACGATTAAAACGAATCGGTTTCGATAAAAACAGCTTACAACTTTTAAAAATGAAACTTCTTAAAAGACATACAAAAATCTACATGCTTATATTATACGGTATACTAAAATATAAAAATTCTAATTCAGGATTATTATGCAATCGAATCGGCTTCAATAAAAAAAAAGTTCTAAACTTTAAATATTAAACTACGAAAAAAAAAAACTTCTTAAAACGACAATATTTTTTTTTTAAAAAAAAAATTAGGTGGAAAGAATTTCCACATTACAAAAAAATGTATCGTTACCAACGATATCCTCGATCCTGCCTAAAGCATACGTTTTGGTCCACGTAAATTCGCTAACAAATCGGAAGCCTAGCATAACCGGATTTAAATTCTCCCTCACTATAGTGACCGTAATCATATACTCCGACAATTCCACGTATTCGTCGTATTGCTTAATAACCATTAAGGTTAAGAGATTTTGATCGGACCAAAACAAACTCACTTGCCAGCGGTTTTCGTTACGCCTCGTTCGAAAATAAGGACTGTACAACACAAAATCCTGCTTTTCAAACAGCCTAGCGAAATTGTCCACCGTCCACGAGAGTGTTCCGTCATACGACTGAGAATACAGAGCGGACCAAGCCAGTTCCATGTAAATTTCGACCACCAAAGACACGCAATCGTGCTGGATCAGCTCCACCTCCGACGTTCTCCCGTACAAAAAACGTGCTCCGTATCTGTTAAAAGCGCTGTTTTGCCTCTCGGTGTAAATCTTCTCTTCTCCCGCCTCGTTTTTGCCCTTTACCACTACGATGATAGCCGGAACTATCGAGTTTTTCATGTGCGGCGGAAATTCCAATTCCACAGTCACGGTGGGAACCACTCGTCCAGCCAAAAGAGTTCGATCCACCCAGACGTAATAGTCGGTCGTGAACCAGCCGTTGGAAATGCGGATTACGTCCTTGTAGTCGGCGCTGTAGAGGAACGGATCGATGGTCCAAACGACTTCTGGTTTTTCCGCCACGATCCCTCGCCAACTGTTCACCAGCTCCGCGGGTTTGCCATTGGCCTCGCTCAGGTTTTTCAATTCTTCGTGCTTTGTTCGAAACTCTTGTAATAAATCCTGAGAAGAAGCTTCGAACCAACCGCGAGGCAATGGCTGGAACTAAAAAAAAAATAAAAAAAAACATGGTCATTAAATCATCTAAAAAAAATTGTTAGAAAAATTTGCGTTCTATTAAGAGTTCCATTTTCGTCTATTAAAGTTTTGACGAATTTGGTGCGATACAATAGAAACCTGTAAAAAAATTAAAATGTTTGCTTTTATATTATAAAGAAATTTATGTTCACCTTAAATGCACCTAATCTAAAAAAATAATTAGACTTTCTCAAGAGATGAACTAAAAATTTTGTTGTTTAAATGTGAAATATTAATCAGCTCAATAGAACTTGCTAACTATAAAGAAGTTCATTAACTAAATCTAAAAGTGTGAAGAAAAAAAAGTGATTATTATTATTATTATTATTTCGAAGACACTCTTTAAAAAAAACCAAAAATTCTTGAATTGAAACTCTCGTTAAAAATCCGAACTTGGAACTTGAAGAAACAATTTGTTCACATATCGAGTGATTAAATTAAGAAGTGTTAATATCATTATTAAAGGGAATAGCTTATTAAAATTAACCCGCACTCAGATATTATTTGTTATAATATGCCAATAATTTTTCAGCTGAAACTTGAAAACAGCTGACATCCATTTTTGAACACCGATCCGTTTTTCTTTACTTAAATTTCAGTCATCGATTATTTCATAATTTCGTTGACAAAACGAACTGGTATAAAATAGTTCGTCAACATTTTAATTGATAAACGCGCTCAATCACAATAATTATTCTTCTTATAGGTAGAAAACTTACGTTATTCTCGAAATTGTTTATTGTCTCCTTTAAATCCTTCAGTCCGGCAGCTAATGTTTCTGTCTCCAACACCAAATCGTCTCCCAACGTGTTCAACTCCTGGCTCTTCTCACATAATTGTCTGATCTCATCCACTTCAATCATCTCCACATCAGCTAAAAAAAACAATAAAAATGTCAATAACCGTCATACAATAATGTGCTAAAATTGTTAAATAAATGCGTTTTCGAGTCAACTTCAATGCCAGAAAATTCACGAACGACTTAATTCACAAAATACACGCTTTTAAATGATTAATAAAGCTAAAAGTAAACAATTTTCATTGACAAAATTTATTGTTGTCAATGAAACAACAACAAAAAAAAGCATTGGAGATTTCCCATAATAATATCTGACAATTTTCAAGTTTACTTCGTATAAACACGTAAATGGAGTATAGCTTGAGTTGTTGTTACGTGTATAAAATAACACGATACTAAAGATTAATAAAATAATAAAGTAATACTTTACAGTCGTACGAATTTTCCTCTTCTTCAGACATTTTCGCTCCAGCTCACACAAACCACCGATCACTGTCCAATTTCCAAACCAAAAGTATCGTGACCAAAAGCGAGAAGGTAGTAGGTAGGCGGAGATTCGAAAACTGGTTGTATGACGTCACGCGTACAGGGCGAGACAAAACAAGTGTACCCACAAATTAATTTTATAATATTATTATAATTATCACTACTACTACGCAATCATAGAAAATGTTTCGAAATAAATACTGTAATAAAATAGAAGTAATTATTAATATCACAACAACAAAAAAATTATATTTCGTAAACTTTTAATTCCATCTGAAAAAACTTTCAATCTCATGTGTGTTAATTTCAAATAATTCCGCATCCATTCTAATTTAAATAAAATAATTATTTTTGAATTGCATAAAATATTAATTGCTTATTTTAATAATTATACACCTTAAATAAAAGCGAAACAATTTTACTGCGTGCAGCACTCCGAATAGAATAAAATCAACAGCTAAGGCTATACTACACGTACTTAATTATTTTTGGGTCTACTTTTTGAAGGGCCTAAAAATGATAAATAATAATTCATGTAGGAAACTCGTAGAATGCGGAGAGAGTACATCCGCGCGAGCAAATATAATCCACATTGGTCTTCAAACTTTTCATTTGACGACGTAACATTTTTCGTCATTGAACGACAAATATTGTTGATGATGCGATCCGAAACACGCCGTAGGTTTAAGGCAGCCAAGCGGCGTAGATGGTTCGAGCTAAAATTCCTCAGGAACCAGATGACGGCGTAGATGATGAGATGCATGCGGTTCCAGTGCCGCGCAGTCTGCGGTCGGTCACTCATCCTGAAAGCGAAACACGTGGCATTGAAAGCGCTCAAAGTTATTCCATTTCCCCGCGGAAAAAAAACCGAGAGAATTAAAACTATCGAATAAGCTACGAGACGGAGAAGAGACAACAACATCGTTCTATCAATTAACTTGGTTCTACGATCCTTCACGATCCCAAAGACAAATGAACGAGGAAAATCAATTCAAAAGGTTGAAATATATCGATGGACATTGAAAATAAAACTCTGGATTCTGGAGTGCAAAAACTTTAGATCTACGAGGGCGGGAAGTCGAATTTTATACCATCGGAAGTCGTCAATTTGATGGTATCAATTATTGAAACTTGTGATTCTAAGACTCGAAATATGTAGCATTAAAAAATTATTAAAACTAAAAATCAAATTTTTAAGAATAACAATTTTAATTAAGTCATCGGGAGATTCACACTTTTTTTCATTATCTCTTAACACATAATAATTAATTAGCTAAAGTTGACATAAGTTATTTAAATAATTACAAACCCTTTTGTTTACGTGGAAATTAAGTCTTTACAACTATAAATAATGTACCAAAAAAACCGCAAAAAAAAATACGGGATTTATTCCTTTTTCGTAAATCTGACCGCAATCAGTCCAGTTCCGCCGGCGAAGAGTGGATCGACATCTACGTAATAGTTTCACCGCTCTCTTCGATGGACGACGGTTGCGAAGTGTCCGGTTCCAGCGTGATGGTTTCGGTCTCACTCGGTATCGGACTCGCCCTCGACGGGGTTTCCTCTGGCGTCTGACTTTCACTCGGTGTTTCTTCGGGCGTCGAACTTTCTCTCGGCGTTTCTTCCGGCGTTAAACTTTCTGTCGGGGTCTCTTCAGGTGTCAATTCCTCCGCGCGATACAGATCATTGTAGCTCGGAACATAGCGACCTACACAATTTACAAGTGAATTTTAAATTTAAAACGTTAGCGAAAATTATTTTGAAAAAAAAATAAATATTTAAATAAATTTATTATTTCGAAATAAAAAGGTGAAAAAGTAATTACCGTCGATCAAAGGTTCATTTTCGTCGTCTCTTGCGTAGGCCAGCCATTTACATCTCAAGTAACACAGAGAGGCGATGGAAAAGAGCACGATGATGCACGCGATCACCATCACAGTTCCGCCCAAATAAATCCACCACATTTTTAATAATAATTAATTAATATTCGCGGACGAGAACCGACACAAGTGTGAAGACGATGTATCTCCTAGTAAAGCTGACAGAGGAATGACACGAAGAGAATTGAGCGAGATTCGATTACCGTATTTGAAACGATATAATCGATTTGGAGTCCAAACATCACATTGTGACGATGTTATTCAAATTTTTTCAATGAACCTTGAAAAATAAAGACGGGATTAAATTTAAAAATTCAATAAACAAATACATTTTTATTTCAATAATCGATAGTTTTTTTTTTTTTTTTGGTTTCAAATATATTTGAAATCTATTGAATGTAAAAATCTTTTTTTTTGTTGACCAAATTTTAAAATATTTCTTAAAACGTGTTTTTGAAAGAAAAAAAATGCAAATGAATGCGCGCGACTTTCAGGAAAAATGATCGATTGTAAAATTTGTTGTTGTCAGAAATTTTAATAATCTAATTTAAATAGTAATAGATAAATGTGAAATCGTTTAACTCGATTATCAGCTTCATTAAAATTTCTACGAGTTGATTTAAACGTTCAATACCTCAATTGAGGAATTCAACATTTAATAAGTACACATTAAATTCGGTTTAACCCAACTAAAATTTTGTAAATAACTTTTTTAACCCACGGCCCATTTTTAAAAAAACAAAACCTACAGTATTCAAATAATTTTAAACTTAATTAATCATTTATGATCAATTTTTCCTTTATATTATCGGTATTATTCGCCAAACATTCCTTCTCATTTTGAACAATCGATTATTTATTTTAAAAAAAGACGCTTTTTGTTTTTTTAAAAATGAAAAAAACATATTTAAAAAGAGAAAACAGATGCAAAATATTTCATATTTACCGGCCCTTGTCCCATTTTGCAAAAAGGATCGAAAACGCTTTTTAAAAATGAGTTTAGTCGATGTCCAATAACGATGAGGAGAGCATTTTAAGCCCTAGGGGTTTGGCGAGCACCGGCATGAAAATCATGAAGAACGCTTTTGGATCAGGCGTTTGCTTGGGTCTATAAAGTTTCGTTGCAACTAGAAGTATCGCCGTTCTACGCAAAACTTGAGAAACTGTGGAAGTGTCGTCATCACGGAGAGAAGGTGTGAGACTCTGAGGCGAGACAATCAAAACAACATCCACATTCTCTTTGGTTTTAGGCTCCAACATTCTCGACCCGCAATCCACTAGCACACTACATTTAAAAATGAAAAACTTAATTACATACACGTACAGTACAAGAAAAATCACTGCGGGTATCAAGACATTTTAAAATATTGTACGATAAATTTTTAATTATCAAAATGTTGAGAATCTCTGAATCGGAAACCTGAACATCCGTACTATTAAGTCCAGACCTATTAACAAAAAATAATAAACAGTTAAAACTTAATAACTCTTAATCTCGTTTTAAAAAAAAAAGTTAAAACCAATACTGTACCGTGATTTACCTGCGTCGGAGCCAAAACTTAATTAAGTTACTCTAAAGCTCAATTAAGACAATCTATAACTTGATTAAGACGTTTTATGAATAGAATATACAGTAGGCCTACCGGTATTTAATTCGGATAAAATCAATTTCTAACTTTCTAAGCCGATTAAAAACTTCAAGGCCAATTTTCTCAAATCTTAAAATTGGTTTTGAAATTACAAAAAGTGTCTTATCAAGCTATGACAATATCTTCTAGAGCAATTTCTAACTTGGTCAGAACTTCTTCATAATCCTTTCTGGAATTGGTGGGGTTCTGGGTTAGATAATTTTTGGCGTGGTAGACTACGTTCAAAGCCAGATTAATAAAGGCGACTCGGTGCTCCAACAACAGTGTAAATATATCCCACTCTCATTTCAAATAAATATGGAACGATGCTAACTCCGCGCCAAAACTATCAGAAAGCAAGCAATCCAATGAACAACATTTTCGTATTGCCCCGGGCTATGCACATGCGACGTTGAATTGCGTCATGAAATGAAAAATTAATAATACACTGTAATGAAACATTTATTTTTTTAAATTCAGATTCAAACGACCTGAATATGGCTCTGACCTAAAACTCATTCAACCGACTCGATACAGAGTAAACAAAATTATGTTCGAAAAATCCTTAAACTCACAATTTTCTGACTAGTTTCGAGAATCGTTCCTCGTGCTAAAAGGTGCCCCTAATTATTATTATAAAATAACGTAAAACCTAGAAAGCCATAAATACAAAAACCAAAACGAGAGAAACGATTAATAATAATAATTACTACTCATTTAACCGGCGGAAAGGATTTGAACTTGACACTGAAAAGTATCGTTATCCAGAATATTCTCTATCGATCCCAAATCGCACTTTTCGACGTTCTTTCTGAAGTCGCTAAACGTGACCAAACTCTTGTTTTTAGGCTGGAAATTCGGTCTATAAATCGTCACCTTAAACATGTAATCGGAGAATTCGTTTCGAAAATGCGCGCTTCTTCTAATCACGAGTAAAGTCATAGAATCAGCGTTGGATTTCTTCAGAGCGGCTTGCATGAGGTAACCTGCGCCGCGGGCTCGAGTGCGGAATTTGGGACTGTACAGCACGAAATGTTCATCAGCAAACAATCTTTGGAAGTTCTCCACCGTCCACATCAACACTCCGTCTTCCGACTGCACTCGTTCAACGGACCAATGCAGTTCCACGTACAGCTCGATGTCTAGAGAAACGCAGTGGTGCGACGTGGGATCTTGAACGAAATTCCTACTGTAATCTTCGCTTCCAATAGCGTCCTGTCTCTCAACCACACGTTTGACGAGCCCCGCGCCGTTCCTGCCTGTAACCACCACATACACACCCGGTTTTTCGATTATATCTTCCTGTCGATAGAAATTTAATTTCAAAGAAAAGCGTGGAACGTGGTAACTGCTCGGTTTTTTGATGGAGGCCACGCAGCTACAGCGAGAGGACGTGGAAACGCCTTTGAAAACGTACTTTTGAAAGTAGGAAAAATTCTCGATGCTCCATTTGAAGTCCGGCTTCTTGTTTACGATTCCTCTCCAAGAGTTGAGCAGCCTCAGTGGTTTGCCGTGAATTAAGCTCATCCTTTTCCTGGTTTCGTGTTGACTTTTGAAGGCGTTCATAGTACTGGAGAAAAACTAAAATTATACATAAATGATTGAGAAAGATCGTGAATTTTAATTAAAAAACCTTGAATTTTAGAGAGAAAAAAACAATGCATTTCGGTAAATAAAACATTACTCTCTCTAAAGAAACATTATAACATAAAATTATGCTTTTTACAGACAGTTACGATTCATTTTCAAAATCTATCGTACCATAATGTTTTCAAAAATTTAGACTTTTCCACTGAAACCTATGCAAATTTTTTTTTATTGCTGAACAGTTTTTAATTTTAGCTTATAATAATTTAAAATACTAAATTCTAATTTAATAAAATGCATACATCGCTGTGGGAAACAAAATACTTTGAGTAACTGTCTAAGAAAAACATTCCCGTGGAAATTCTGACCAAGAGAAAACCTTTCGACTTTTAAGAACTGAATCGGGCATAAATTTTCTCTCTAAAATTTCTTATAATTATACATTGACAATTTCTAAACCTGCAACTTACGTCATTTTCGAGTTTAGCTAAACTTTCCTTCAACTTCTTTGCTTCAGAAAACCAATCTGGCGTCAATCTCTCCATCGCCACTAGCAGTTTACTCGGCTCGCTGTCGATACGCGCTTTTTTCCCCGTACCGTATCTTCCATTTCTTATCCCTCGATCTCCTTCCACCGCCAATGTTTCTTCATTAGCTATTAAATAAAAAAAATAAAACAATTAATTCAAGTGTTACGTTATAAATTTATAATGGCTATGTGTTCGGATAGTTGGTGTGCACCTTCGACACCTTTGCGAGCACTCAGGTGCACTCCAACGCTTCGAGCAAGCAAAACTTTGCGAATGCACATTAAAATATGGCCAACAAAATTAACATTTATCTAGTAATTAATGAAAACAGATACTTTACATTCATAACTTTCTTCCGTTCTCCTTTTAGACATCTCTGCTTCATTTATTCACTCAAATACTGGGCACAGGTGAAGTTGATCTTCAGCACAATTCCTGTTATCTTTGGATTGACAGCTAATTTTGGCTCGCTGAAATACACGATACGAATATTAACACATTGCATTAATTAAAATATTTATTTGAAAAACAATTAGAATACTTACATTTATAATGAATAAAGTTGAGACGAATAATTATTGGTTTGATGAGTGAGTTAAGAATTCAAAAACGTAGTCTGCTCATTTCCACAAAAAAAAAATCCAGGCAAAGTGACAACTTATCCCAGCGGACTTAACAAGTTAACGGCAGAGAAGGCGCTTATCGTTTGTCACGTCCAGGGAATCGCTTATCTGTTTGGTGGGCGACAGTGTTGTCAGTTTACGAGGGCCGTTCATGAATATGGTATTTCACTTATTTCACCTACCGGTACTGTACATGTAGTTAGTAGCCAATACATATTATTATGAGAAAATAATAATTATGTATCGATAATTTTATTAGTTTCATTTTATTATGTAAGTAATTATTATTAGATAATTAAATTTCGTTTAACTAAAAATTATTATTATTGGATGCGCGATTAAAATTATTTTATTGCGTCTTCGTGTGCACACTCAATTTTTGTTTGGATTATCATTAAAGTGCAACATTTTTATTTTTTTTAAAAAAAATCAATAGAATTCCGAGATATTTTTTTTGTTCAAACCTAGGAGGATTACGACAATATACACCGCGCAACCTTTAACCATAACAATCATGAACCAGATTTTTCGAAATTTAAATTAATTGCGAAACTAAAGAAAAAATTTTTTACATTTTTAAATAAAGTTGTAAAATATTTTTTTTATTATTCTTACATTAAAAATCAAATCTACTTAACACGTGTATTTTTTTTTTTTTTGTGGAACAAAATTTTTTTAAACACAAATAATCGCAAAAAAAATTATGCAAATGAAACATTTAAAGAGACATTATTTTTTCTGTATACAATAAAACTTTTCACACTTTGAACTTCAATGACGTCACGAGACTCCATTCACCGACGTTCTTTCACTCCTCAATCTGAATAAAAAATTTAAAATTAATATCTACGAATTTTCACGAGGATTACATAATTATTATTTAAAATAATAATGTTTACCGGGAAATCGTAGTACGAGTCCGGCAAGGCAGCTACATGAGCCTCGAAATCCCTGTCAATCTCCATCAAGGCTATTTTCGAGTCCAAATAAATGTTAATAAAAAACTCGACGCAGGTGCACATCATTTTGACGACGGGTTTGACGTAAAGCCGCAGGAAGTGGCACACACGGCTTAAGCCCACGTCCCACAGGAACCAGCATGCGGCGCAGAGCACGAGATGGACGGCTTTGGTCAACGCGTTTCTCGGCTGAACGGAAGCGGAGATGTGCCTGTAGATGTGGCGTTGATACCGCTGGAAATTGCTCCATTTTCGATGAACGAACGTGAAGATGAGTACCGAAGGATAGAAGAAGACGCCGAGGAGAAGAGAAAACAACATGGTTCAGCAATTGAATCGGTCGAACAACAAAAATAACCGTTCACCTTGACCAGTCGAACCACGAATGAACGAAGAAGCTCGTCTCAAAAGTAGAAAATTGTGAAAAAATATCGATAAAGTAGAAAATCGATTTTTTTTTTGAATGATGTAATTATCGATGTAGGAAAACTATGCCATGTTAATAAATTTTATCGATGCTTTGAGCAAAAATGCAAAAAAAAAAAAAATTATTCGTTAATATAAATGAATAAATTATTTATTTAAGCAAGAGAGAAATCCACGCACTTTCCGGTCCAAATTCCAAGCCGCTTACATTTTTATCGATTAAAAATACAAATTTTAGTAGAAAAAAATTAGGTTATAATGTATTTTTAAATGAAATAAATGTAAGACGAGATACGAATTGTTACTTTTAAACGAACATATATTATGTATTAATTAAAATTTCACCCGATTATAATTAGGCTAACCTTTACAAGTTTTAGAAATTTTTTTAAAGCTGAAAAAAACAACAAATTTTTTTTTACGTGCTTGAAACTTGTATTTTTCAAATTAGCGGCCAATCTTCTTCCCACAGATCATATCGTTTGCTTTGAACAACACCGCAAACAATTTCTTTGGACGACTGGCCCGAGCTGGATCCCGGTTGCGAAGAGTCCGAGGTCGGCTGGATGCTCGCGGTCTCCGATGGCGTTGGTTTCTCCATCGACAAATCCTTTTCTGGCAACAATACCTCGGCAGGGATCAAGGCAGGATCCGGGGTGCTGAGCGACTTGATTTCACACAAATTAAAAACCAAGTTAAAATTAACTACGCATTTTATATTTTTTAATATTTCGTATTAAGAATTTTCGCATTTAATGTAAATTGAAAGGTTTTCCGATAAAAGTATTCTGTACTCTTAACTACGAGTAAAATTATTTTCGTTAAAACGCAATTACCGTAACGTGTGGGGTCCGTATTCGCAGGATCGGAATTCGTAGGATCAGAATTAGCCGTTTCGGAATTAGCAGGATCGGAATTCGTGGGTTCACAAACAGTAGGATCGGAATTCGTGGGATGAGTAATCAAAGGTTGAATTTCTTCCTTCTCCACTGGCCCTAATTGTCGCTTGGCCCAGCACTGTTTACATCTGACGTAGCAAAACCAGACGACGGCCACGTACACGACGATGCACGGGATGACAGTGACACCGAAATAGACGTACCACATCTCCGGTTCAATTTCCATGATGAGTAAACGAAAGCTCCTTCGAAGTCTGGCTGAGAAATGACCATCGCCCGATGACTTAAGCGGACAATCGATTGTTCAAAACGATATAATCGGTTTGAAATCGAAGAATGTGTGACGCAAAAATCATCTAAATTCACATTTCCTCCATCAATCATTTTCTAAATCCTGTGTTTTGATAGAAAAAATAAATACACGTAATAATTATTACATTAAAAAAAATTAAAATTAACGAATCTCTTGTTCAATTTTTTTAAAGAAAACCTCTTTCTTACTCGATTTCGCCAGCCTAATTTTTTTTCCCAGATTTGTTCAATGACGTCAACACTGATGACGTGAGAAACCGTATATACAGTGTGTGTAGAATGCCTAAAATTTTAGAATGCTGGTCAGCGAAAAATGAGCCTAAAAAGGTGAAAAAGTAATAATTACCGTCGATCAAAGGGTCATTTTCCTCGTCTCTTACGTAGTCCACCCATTGACATCTCAAGTAACACAGAGAGGCGATGGCCACGAGCACGA
>JAQGAY010001492.1:0-14072 GCA_034698085.1 Polydesmus angustus | reverse complement strand
GTCGATAGACCACGTGATAATCGCTCTATTCAGCTGTGAGTTTGCCTACACATTGCTAAAACTTAGAAATCACTGCGTAATTTTGCTGTCAAAAATGTTTTTAAATACGGAAACATTTGTTGCACTTTATAATACTGTAAGTCACGAAAAACTAAAAGCATGTTTCAAACGCCTTTAAACCAGTCTAACATTATTAATTTTGTTACACGTCAAAATTAATAAAAATTAAGTTCCCGCAATGTTTCTCAAATTAAATGCACTTTTTGAAACAATTGGGAACATGAAAATACTGTTCATCTTTGTTATTAAGATAGATTTTGGCTTGAAAATTTTTTCAACATTAGTTAATATCACGTGAAAGTGGATGCCACTTAAAATTAAATTATATTTATTGTTATAATATTTTATAAAAAAATTTAAAAATATTGAAATTAGCCGGTTTCGGCAAAAAAAAACATTTTTACTCAAAAAAATAGATTTTTAAAGCCAACACTTTAGTTTTATGGTTGTATTATTAATTTGAACATGTTAAAGTATGATTTTGCACTGTTTATTTTATTAAAAAAACAATAAAATTTGATATTTTTGAATATTGTAATTTTTCTGAATTTTTCAAAAAATTAAATTAAATTTAGTCGCTTTTGTTTTAATAAAAAATAGTTTAAAATCATAGTAGAACATGTTTAAAATAATAATAGAACTGTAAAATTAAAAAGTTAAGTCTAAAAATGTACTTTTTCCTGTAAAAATGTTGTTTATTGCAGAAACCAGTCAAATGCAAACTTTTGAACATTTTTTATAAAATATTAAAATAGTAATTATAATTTAATTTTCAGCGCCATCCACTTTCACATGATGTCAACTAATACCATAAATTTTTTCAAGCCGAAATCTATATTAATAACAAAGATAGACAGTTTTTTTTAATTTTCCAACAATTTGAAAACGTGCACTTGACTGGTTTCTGAAATAAACGATTCAATTATTGTTTTCCCTAAGTCTTTGCTGCTTGGTTTTAGGAACCTTTATTTTTTTGGGGTTAACGAAAAACTAAACGAAATTTTTAATTTAATTTTAAAATATTAATTACAGTACAGTACATGTATAAATAATAATAATTATTATTGCACGAAAACACGAAAAATATGAACTAATTTATTTTATTACAAATTTAAAACACAAATACCAATTACAAAAATTATACAAAAGTCATTTAAAAAAAGGGATACACGATTGCGAAAGGTAGCCCGCTTTAATGACCGAAAACTCGTAAGTATATTTTATCTAGACGATTTATTTCAGCTTTAGAATTTGCGATTTCGCTCCTCGTTTTCTCTATTAAAACGTTGTTGTTTATAAAAGTCGCGTTCTTTAGCACGCACAGGGCGTAGTCATAGTCGATGCCGGTGGCCTCTTCCTCATTTCCCGCATGATAATTATTTTTCTTTACAACATTATAATAATTATTTATGATGACAATGATTAGGCTGAAAACTCCTTTATTAAGTTAAGGGCGGATTCCATAGACCTAGGGTCGAATTCAGAAATGACACTTGAGTATGCACGTGCACTCTTGGAGCGCAATCTATTATCTATCTCAATATTACAACAATTAGTAGAACGAAGTTTTCATTCCATAGTTGTAATATTGAGATAGAATGCGCTCCAAGAGTGCTCACTCACTCTTAAGTGCCGTTTCTGAATTCGACCCCTAGTGTTTAATAAGTAAGTACCCAACTTCCGTCGGCTATTAAAAAAAAAACTAGCAAAGATAAAAATATAAAAATTTTGTGATTTTACAGAGAAACTCAGAAAGAATTTTTTTTATTAATTCAAAAAAATATATAATAAAGTTAAAATTCAAAAAATTATGTTTTCCATAGAGAAAATTTTCCATGCTAATATTTTTTTTATAGAATATTCAAAATATTTTTTTTTAAGAAAAGATAAATTTTTAATAAATTGTTCCAAAAGTAATATTATTTTGATATGATGAATTTTTTTAAATAATTGGTGACGTTTAAAATTACGCAAGTTTGAACGCTCTCAATGCTGCAAAATAAATGCCATTGATACAGCTGGGCGCATTGACCACTTCTGAAAAATTATTTTTTTTATAGAAAAAACTTTCTGAGTTTCTCTGTAAAATGACACCATTTTTAAAATTTTATCTTTGCTAATTTTGTTTTAATAACAGACGGAAGTTGGGTACTTACATTTTTGAACACCCGGTATAACGATTCCTTAAAGAGCGCAATCTATCTCAATTTTATAACAGTTAATAGAACGAAGTTGTACAAAATCCAAGTGAACTGGCTTAGTGAACTAAACTCTAAAATTCGATTTTTTATTTACTCTAAAACCGTTAACTAAAATTTTAAAATCGTTTCCTAAATTTTTTTGGCGTTAACAAAAAACTAAACAAACTTTTTAATTGAATTACAAATATTAATTACAGTAACATGATTAATAATTATTATTGTTGTTAAGAGGGAAGAACGAGAAAAAAAAATAAAAACCACGAAAAATATGAACTTACAATGCTAATTTATTTTATTACAAATTTAAAATAGAAATAACAATTACAAAAATGATACAAAAGTCATTTAAAAAGTGATATAAGAGAGCGAAAGGTAGCGCTGTTTAATGCCCAAAAACTCGTGAATGAATCTTATTTAAATGCTTTAAATGAGCTTCAGCATTTGCGATTTCGCTCCTCGTTTTCTCTATCAAAACGTCGTTCATATAAGTCGCGTGTTTCAGCACGCGCAGGGCGTAGTCATAGTCGATGCCGGTGGCCTCTTCCACCTCTCCCGAGCTCTCCTCCTGGCCAAAGCCGTCATCGAAAGCAGGTCCTCCGCCTACTCCACTGCTGCTGCCGGCCGCGCTCCCCTCCTGGGGCTTTTTTTGCTGCTTCTTTACTTTCTCTATTGGTAGCTCTGTCCTGCGCCTGAAGTTAATGAACCACTGGTTCACCTATTAAAAAAAAGATATAATTATTTTTAATTAAGTTACATAAGTTTTTTGTCCTGCATTTTGATTAATGATTAGTATATATACCTGTCGTATGGTCATGTTGCATGTAATGGAGAACCATTTTTTCTTTGCTTGCGTGGGATAAGGCCACTTCTGGTGATTCCACGCCCAGCCATTTAAGACGGCTATGGTTTCCTTGGGAAAATTGGGGCGGTTTTTTGTTGTTGGTCGGCTGCATATCCTCTTACTCAAAGAAGAAACTTCCGGTTCATCATCCTCCACTCGCTGGCGTTTCATCTCTGTAAATTAATAGAAAAAAAAATTAAATAAAAAAAAGGCAGTTAATAAAAAAATAAAATAATAATTAGAAAATTACAAACATTATTTGTTTACTTTTATACTCTATTAAACTAAATACACTGTAATTTTTGGTACCAAACAACAGCTTTTTGATTCTTCCTTTATAATTTAATATTTGCCGCCAATATTTGCTGTTTTTTTCCCCCATTTTTTTTCACTTTTTTTAAACCAATTTTTCTATTTTTTGGTTTTTTTCAGTGTTTTTTTAAAACTTTTTAAATTTAATTTAAATTTATTTGTAATTAATTTCTCGATTTATTTAATTTTTTTTACTCTTATATTAATTTTATTAAAATTAAAATTAGAAAAAAATTAATCGGCGAAAATTGGCGGCGGATAAGTATGAGGAGAGGAATCAAAAAATTTTTGTTTGGGTACTAAAAGTTTAAGAGATGTAAGTTACTAAATATGTAGAGAAATAATGTATAAAAGTAAATAAAATATAGATAATCGTTTTAAATAAAAATTTCACTAACTGCGCAAATTCCATCCCCCCTCAAACTTATGGCAGACGTGAAATGGCGCCCTTAGATTTTACAAGCTATTTTAAACTAACGTGTGTTTTTAAAAAACAAATAAAACAGACAAATTTTAAGGAAAAAGAATTAATTTTTTGATATTTACATACAACAAGATCTCCTATTTAATAATAAAAAAACAATTTTTACAAAATGACATCTCTGAGTCGGCACATGTTAACTCAATTAGAAAAATTTTCAATAACTTTCTAATACGCGTAATTAATTTCGTTACACCGTACACGCGTTAATATGTGCCAACTCAGTGGAGGAGTTCACATGCCAGATATTATTTTTTATTGTTAAATCGGTGATGTTGTTCTAACTAAATATTAAAAAATTTATTTATTTTCATTGATTTTTGCTAATCGGTTTAAAATGTGCCGACTCAGTTGGAGAGGTCATATTCTAAAAATTGTTTTTATCATTAAATCGGAGGTGTTGTTATGTAAATATTAAAAAATTAATTTATTTTCATTCAAATTTTACCTCTTTATTCGTTTTTTAAAAACTCCAAAAATTTAAAAACACACGTTACAATACATATTGAGCATACTAACATTAAATTAAAATAATATTTTATATTAAATTTTCCTTACGTTTTTCCGGAGCCATTTTTTTTCTGAATTCCTATATAATAATTTTCGAAGGCAATAACAATCCTTTTTTTCACACTGAAACACGCACACTAGATGTTGACTGGTGACGAGATAATGTTTTTTTTTTTAAAAAAATGTAGGTATATGTAAACTAGACCTAACTTTAACTGACCAATGGTAGTCGTTATCCTCGCGTTTTCCCCATAAGGTTGACCAACAATGACCACACCTTATACGGTAATATTTTATTCCACATCAATTTTCAATTAAGCCCCTTGAGTCATCGTAGGTCGGAACAATGGTGGGTTCTATCTTTACGGGCTTTCGATTTCTTCGGATAACAATGAGGGGTCAACTAATGTTAAGTTGGAAGCGGGTTTTTGTAATCCTATTGTTTTGTTCGTAAACTTCATTTTTAACGGACAGGTGGCAAAAATCGCCTAGAACTTTAAGCACATTTGTCATTAAAAATGTCCCAAAAAAAATAACAAAAAGTTTAATTTTACATTTTTTTAAAAAAAATTGACGCTACCGGTATTGATTGTTTTCCTTCAGTTTTGATGAGACGCTGTAGGCTAAATTGCTTTCTCAACTACGACATCGAAACTCTACTAAATCCTATAAACTCATGGAGTGACGTCATTATAAAGGAATAGTTTGCATTTTAAATTGAGAGCTGAGAAAAGATAGTGATAGGAAACGTTGGCGAATTGGCGCATTCTCCAGAAAGAAAAATAAGCATTTAATATTTCATTTATTTTAACCGAGTTGTAATTGCGCGTTGAATTGAAAAGCTGTTAATTTTTTGTGAATCATTTTTTAAATTCAAATTTGAAGCGATTATGACAATTATTATCTGTATGCCACAACGAAAGGTGTTTGCATTCGCCCAAATAGAGCTTTACATATTAAGCAAAATTACTTCATCAAAATAATAAAGTTCAAAAATGATGAATGTGATTTCCTGCATACTATTAAAGAATTTTATTTTGTTAACTAAAAAAATTTAATGATTTACCAGTTTATTATAAAATTAATCATTTAGATGGCAGGTGTGGCCAAGGGTGGAGGGAGGGGGGGCAGGAGGGGCCTGCCCCCCCTTCAGTAGTAATTACGGCCCCTCCAGTTTTTCTTGGGGAAAATGAGATTTTTTTGCAATTTTAAAATATAAATTTTTTTACAATAATTTTTAAAATAGAATTTTTTTTTCAAATTTTCTTATGAAATTTCCATTTCCTAAAAGAAGAGACCTTGTAAAGTTTTTCTTTTTCATTTCTTTTGTTTTAAGATATTTTTATATAAATCCCATGACAATGAAAATTTTCCCAAGGTTTCCTCTTTTTTAAACATTGAAAACAAGTACATGTACATGTAAATGGATTAACCTGATAAAAGTGATTTTTTTTTATTTCAAAACAACAGCAACTGTACAGCCTGTGCGCGTATTAAAAGGTCCTTAAAATAAAGGGATGGCAATTGCCCTGGGCGCCATTAGCTAGGAGGTATCAAAATTGATAAAAATCCTATTATTTTGGCCCAAAAGAGTCTAAATTTGTTTATTTTCTCATAAAAATTTCGCAAAAAAAAGCCCTCAAAATTGAGGCAAATTAATAAAAATTTTATTATTTTTGCCAAAAAAATCTCTCATGAAAACGAGCTCATGCACGCCGTAGGTAGGCTTATTTAATTTTAGGCACTTGTTCAAGTTCTTTTCAAATTTAAATTATTTTGAAACCTATTTTTCAAGTCCACAAAATTGTTCAAGTAGTTTTAAAATTTTGTTCGCGTTATATAAAACAATAAAACAATTTTTTTTATTAAAAAACATAATTTGCTATTCAAGAAAAAATTAAAAAACTTTAATGAACACCTTGGAACGTGTTCACAGCAACATGAGACACCGCTTTCGTCAGTGCAGAGAGAATGATAGCAACCACCTCAAGGATATTTTTTCTAAATCGGTATAATTTAAACTTGAAATACCGGTAATGTTTTTTATTTTAAAAAAAAATCTAAAATTTTGTGTTTTGCAAAAATTTGTCTTTAATTTGCTTTTTTTTCACCTGGAAATGCGGTAGCTAAAATGTAGATGATAATGAGTTAACATGAAGTTCGAGTTGCCTCCGTGCATAGAGGCTGGTGGCCACTAAATTTAAGGTATTTTTATTACATATGAATATTATTAAACCCGCATAGATAATCTTTCATTTGAAAAAAAAAATGTTTTAAATCTCCAAAAATGTTGATTTTGTTAGCTATCAAAATTGGTAAAATTCCGCGCATCGCCCTGGTATTACACAATGCGAACTGTTTTTGTTTGAAAAAAAAAAAAAAAGAATAAAAAATTCTATGATTTACTAGTTTATTATAAATCATTTTGATTGCAGGTGTTCCGGGATGTTAAAATACTTATTCCCATAAATAGCAAAAAAATGCAATAAAAAATTACAACATAAAAGCAAATAAAGTAAAAACAGCAGCAAAGAAATTTCGCAAAACTATCAAAAAGACTTAGTAAGATAAAAATTCAAAATAATGAAAGATGGCGATTGGGAAAACCATAGTTTCTCACGTATGGCATATGGGTTGACACGTAAATAACCTAAAAACAAATACATTTACGAGGTGTATATATATATGGAGAAAGGTCTGGATTTAGCTCTGGATTCTTTTTTTCTCTCTTCATTACTAATTATTTGCATTTTAATTAGTTAAAAAATAAAATTATGAAAGTTTTTAAAATACTTTTAACGCTTTTTTTGTGGACGGAAACGTCACGAGCTGCTGTTGCTAAACAAGATGAACTTATCGACCCGAAAAATGTTTCACTTTACTCCGGTGATCAGGTAGAATACGTCTTTAATATCTAGTTTAATTAATTAAACAAATTAGTGTTTCATATTTTATTTAATGAGATATAATAATTATTGTTAAACATGTTTTTAATTATATTATTTTAAGGCGCGTTACAACAACTACTGAGAATAATGATAGCATTAATGTTTTTTTAAGGACGATGAAGAGAAGCAAGATTTAAAAAATCTATCTCATAAAGCAGGAGAACCTTTGAGCGAATTTGAATTTTTTAATGCCAAACTCATTAGTATAATTCTAACATTAATTATTAATTAATAGAGTGATTAAAAAACTAATTTTATTTATTATATCAGACATTAGTAGTTCCAATCGGACGTCTTACAATGGGAGTAGCGATCCTCTCTTAAAAGCAGGTGAGCGCTCATTTTCCATCTTCAAAGTAATTAAGTAATTATTCCATTAGAAAAGTATTTTGACTATGTAATTAACATATAATTTATTAATAATTAATAAAATTTTAATTATCTCAATATCATTTTAATTATTAAAAAAAAATTAATTAAATCTATTTTTGAGCGTCGTCAGGTTTGTTCGAAGGAGACATGGCTGGAATTAAATTCTTAAAAAATATGTCGCTCGGTGTAAGTGGCCTTAAAATAAATTTAGTAAAGCATTACTTAACTCCAGAACGAAATTTTTTTTTGCAGAAAAACGCGATTCCCTTTAATAAACGATGGCCATACGGAATTATTCCTTACGCCATCGCCCAAACTTTCGGTTCGGGCATCATTTCCGCATTTAAACTATTTTTTTTTAAAATCCTATTGGTTAATTAGACAGTGCCGCAAGGACTTTGATCGCCAGAGCCATGGTAGAGTTCCACTTGAGGACTTGCATTCGGTTCCTGCCGTGGACTGCCCCTTATAAAGACTACGTGTTCATCTATGAAGGCAATGGCTGTTGGTCACATGTAGGGCGAGTAGGTGGAGGAGCTCAGTTGTTGTCGCTAGGAAAGGGCTGTCTCCACTTCTACGCCATTGTGCACGAGCTCATGCACGCCGTAGGTAGGCCTACTTAATAAATTAATCCAACCAAAACCAATTACAAAATTAATACTCCCTCCGTCTCCTAATAAGTGTCCGATTTCGATTTTTTTGTCCCTTAATAAGTGTCCGATTTCTTTAAAAATTAATTTTTTTTAAGAAATTATTACAGTAAATCAATAAATTTATATATTTTATTGAATCTTAACTCCAAATATCGTTTTTGGGAAACTTTTAGGAGTAGATTTGAGTCATTTAAACTGAATTGGTGATGCCTTGTACAATGATCTTGGCTGAAATTTGCTTCATTTTGCCGTTGTCTCTCAATTCTGGCAATGCATGATAAATAATTTACTATGGTTTTAGACTTAAATTGGGTCTTTCATGACCGTTTCGTACCAAAATATTTTCCATATCTCCCATTATTTTCTTAGACCGGAGCTTTAAACTAGGTCTACAAAATTCTTGCTTTTTGATCGAAAATTTATATTATAAGGAAAACTACAAAACTTTTTAATTGCTGCCAAAAATTTTACCTATAACAAGTGTTTTCAAAATAATAAGTCAACTTTTAAAAACAAAACCGCGTTTTCTTAATTTTTGAAAAAAAAATTGAAATCGGACACTTATTTGTGGACGGAGGGAGTAAATCATTTGATGTGGTTATTTAGGTTTCTGGCACGAACAGAGCCGAGGCGACCGGGACAACTACGTCACCATAGTGTGGGACAACATTAAAAAAGGTTTATTCGAACTTAATAATTTACCTTTGAAATTGAGCATAACTTTTTATTGCGCTTGAAAGATAAGCACTACAACTTTCAAAAGTTCAATTGGAACCAAATCCAGCATTTAAACGAGGCTTACGACTACACTTCGATCATGCACTACTCTGCCTATGCTTTCGCCCTGAACGCGACCCAGCCCACCATCGTCCCTAAGGAGATAGATAAATTGAACATCATCGGGCAGAGTCTAAACTTCAGCTTCACGGACATAAGGAAAATCAACTCGCTTTACAGGTGCGGGGATATTATGTTAATTGCACCATTAGTTGGAACCACTAGTCATTGCGGAGACGCACACGAAAACTGCGTGGAATTTGCCAAAAGGGGCGAGTGCACGATCAACCCCTCGTGGATGAGGCCCCACTGCATGGATGCCTGTGGACTGTGTCGTAAGTAACGTAGCCTACTTTCGGATATCTCACTTAAAATCACAGAAATGAAACCGATGAAAAACATAAACTAGAACGAACAAATTAAAAATTTAAATAGAAAAAAAGTTAAAGCCAATAAAAATTAGCAAAATCACATAAAACCAATAAATTAACTTTAAAAAAATGACAAAAATATTCATCAAAATTTTAAATTTTCTAAAACATACAAAATTACAGATTTTTAAAAATAAGTGAATAAATTATAATCGTTTAATTTTACTGTTTAATTGCACTTTTTAATCTTAATATCTTTATGCACTTTTTAATCTTAATATCTTTATGCACTTTATATCTTATTACTACAATATTACTACAGATATTTTAAAATATGAATATGTATGTGTATTTTAGTAAGGCTTAATATATTTAGGAAAAGGTGTAGACTGCATTGATTTTATCGGTCCAAATTGTTCCGTATGGGCCGGGAATGGTGAGTGTGAGATCAACCCGTTGTACATGAAGACCTACTGCAAGAAATCCTGCAAGATTTGCATTTAATAAATTAATTTGTCATTTTTGCTCACTAAAAATAAATTTTTAATTATTGACAACCAATTAATATTATACCGTATGGAAAAATAGTGAGTGTGCATTCCTGTACGGTATATAAATAAAACGCAGTTTTTTGCAATAAAATTATTATTTTTTTTTTTTTTAAAAAAAAGGGTGTAAATCGCGCACGTATTTTTCCATCTAATGAATCACTTTTTTTTTCGCCGCAACTTACACCAATCTCTCCATCTGTAGGTGCAGGTGTTCAGGAGGGATGGAAATACTGTACCTATTTGGATAAATAATAACAACAAATTACAACTTGCAAACAGAAAAAAACCAGTAGCCTACTTGGTAAATGTAAAAAAAAAAATAAAATAAAAACACAGCGGAGAAATTTCACAAAGAAAAAACCAATAAATAAATAAAGTAGAAACAAATGAGCGATGAATATAATACAAACTACAATCTCCATATTAAAATACAGCCTACAGTACCGCATACAGAGAAGGCTCTGGATATAGCTGCTTCTTCAAACTTTATCTTTTTCACCATTATTATTATTATCTGTTCTTCATGTACTAATAGCAGTTGTAACCTTAAATTATGAAAGTTTTTGCTATTTTTTTATCGTTTTTTTTGTGGACGGAAACGTCGCAAGCTGCGGTTATTAAAAAAAAACGAACCTTTCATGGAACTTAAAATTAAACCAGCAGATGATCAGGTAGAATTACATCTAAAATTAAATGAATTCGCATGGTTTATTAAATTTATGAAAGTAATCATTATTTTGACAGACGTCTAAAAAAGTTTCTCCAAAACAAGGAGAACCGTTGAACGAAATCGACTTTTACAACGCCAAACGCATTAGTATAGTTTTAACTACCGTATAACATTAATAATTAATTGACGAAGTAATTAAAAAATATTAAATTTTTTTTTTGATGTATTATCAGGTACGAGTATTCACAATCGCAAAGTGGATGGAGATCTAAAGTTTAAAGCTGGTGAGTGCTCATTATTATCTTCAAAATAATCACTTAATTATTCTAATATTTTGATTGGAGAAAAAAAAAGTATTTTAACGAATGCACTTAACATAGAAGTCATTTAAAATAAAGTTCAACAATGTTTACATAAAATTTAAAAATGTTTTTAATCACAATTAATCAATTAATTAAATTGATTTTTGTACCTGATAGGGTTATTCGAGGGACTACGTGAACTTTATGGAAGGCCAAGCGTGTACTTCAGGGGTGGGACGATCTGGAGGAAAGCAGAACCTGTCACTAGGACGGGGTCAAGATTGTATTGGAGTAAAACCCATCGTGCACGAGCTCATGCACGCCTTAGGTACTTCCGTTTCCTTGCTGCAAATTGTTAGAAACAAAAACAATGCAAAATTGCTTTTGTTATTTAGGTTTTAACCACGAGCAAAGCCGACACGACAGAGACGACTACGTCACCATAAATTGGGACAACATCCAAAAAGGTTGAGTTAATTAATTTAGTACCCGTAAATAACCATTAAACCCCAGGGCCGTGTGGTACATTTTTTCAATATGATGCAAGTCTTCAAAATTGCGTCCCCACCCCTTGTCCAGTATCATTTTTTTTTTTTTTTCAATTTTTTTCAATTTTATTTTATCAATTTCTTTAGTATTTTATCCAATTTTATTTCATTAATATTATTATTTTCGATTTTTCCTTGTTTTTTTTACAGGTACCGGTAATTATTTTTTAAAAAAGTTTTTTTTTCAACTTTTCTAGTTTTTATTTGAATTTTTTTCAATTTTTTTTTCAATTACATGTACTGTATTACATTATTTTATCAAATTTTTTTTTTAAATTTTTCATATTTTATTACCCATACCGGTAATTAATTTTTTTCAAGTTTTTCAATAATTTTTCCAGCGTTTCCAATTTTTTTTTAATTTTTTCAATTATTTTTTTTTCTAATTTTAATTTCATTTATTTTGCTCCTTTTTTCAAAAAATAATAAAAAAAATTTTTAGTAAAATTTTATTAAGTTTGGCGCTCCAAATGCTGGCGCCTGATGCGGCTGCCTCTTTGCATCATAGCACCTCACGACCCTGATTAAACCCAATGTGATTAATTTTATTGAATTTTTTACTGTGGTTGAAAGATTTTAAGTCTGCCTTTAATAAGTACAACTACACCCAAATCGAGGATTTGGGCGAGCCTTACGATTACGCTTCCGTCATGCATTACGATGCTTATTCTTTCGCCATAAATACTTCCGTGCCCACCATCATCCCTAAGGAAAAGGACAAAATAAAGATCATCGGGGCGGCACCAACCCTCAGCGACACAGACATAAGAAAAATCAACAAACTGTACAAGTGTCCGAAAAATATGACAAAGGGTGAGATCGACAGTGACTGCGCGGACGGAGACGGATGGTGCGCCGAGTCTGAAAAAAAGGGCGATTGTGACACGTATTCCGCGTGGATGAGAACCAGCTGCATGAAGGCCTGCGGAATGTGCGGTGAGCAAAATTAATCACAAAAATTAAAACGATAAAATTTTAACATTAATTTTATATAAATGCATTAATAATGAGTCATAATTACTAATTTTGTTAATTTGTTTTGGGATTAGGTAGTGAATGTAAGGACCACAACAAATTTTGTTCTGCAAGAAATCCTGCAAAGTGTGCTCTTGATAAATTATTTAATTTTAGCTCTTAAAAAAAAATTTTGAAATTATTGATAACACAATTCTAAAAACATATGACAACATATTAAAATATGCAGTACGTAAAAACGGTGAATGTGCGTTCCTGTATAATACTAATAAGAATTTATTTAGTTAAGTTTTAATCACTTTAATATCAATAAAAAATGTACGAGTATAAAAAATTTATTTTTTAAACATTATTTTACTTTTTAATATTACTGTATTAGTGATTAGTAACTAACAATATTTGTTTTTAATTTTTTTTTTTGGGTTAAAGTTTAACTTAATTTTTTTAGTAAAAAAACTAAATTTTCATAATTTAAAATCCGTGTTTTAAAATTTTAATTTAAAATGTCTAAATTGAGGTTTAACATTTTGGAATTTATTTGAATTAAATAAAGCTGGTATAATGTCGTCATCATTGAAGTTTACATATCGATTTTGGTGTGAACGGCACTTATAATAACATGCGCAAAAAACTTTAAAAGATAACCATTCGCAATAATAATCATAAATTTTGAAAAAAATAATATTTACAACAATTTAAAATATTTTTAGAAACAAAAACAAAAACATAATTATTTTTCTGTGGTTTCGACAGGATTAGAGATCTCGTTCAAGTTGAAATTAAGCTTAAAATTTAACCAACGGTGTTAAAGTGTCTTATAAAATTAAAACTATTTACCGGTATTCAATTGAATACATTTTGTTTTAAAAATATTTTTTTTTGCTTAAACCTTTTTAAAATCCTTCATAAAAAACACATACAAAATTTCGCAAAATTTCTAAATTAATCACTTTTCTCGCGCAACTACTAATACCCATCCCTACATAATATTTCCAGGAGGATAAGAATACCTACCGTATTTGCATAAATAACCACTACAACAGAAAATTACAACATGCAAACAGGAAAAAAAACAAGTAAATTACAAAATTGCAGCATCAAAATTTCCTCAAAAAAAAAAAACAACAAACCAACAAATAATATCATTAATAAAGTAGGAAAATAAATAGGAACCAAGAAAAAAACCATTAATTTTCTAAGTAATGGATATATATGGCACATGAGAAAAAAATTATAAATTTCCAAACTTCCTTATACAGAACATATATGAGTAATACGGAGTAATACTCGTATTAATTGTATAAAAGGCTGTGGATTTAGCTCCGTGTTCATACTTTTTCTTTCTTCATAATAATTTTCTCTCTCTTCGTAATTGTTACTTTATCTATTATTCACGTTTTAAATATTAAAAAAAAAAAAATATTAAGTTATGAAAGTTTTGGCTATTTTTTTGGCTCTATTTTTGTGGACTGAAGCGAAAAAAGCTTCTGTTAGTAAACA
>JAQGAY010001491.1:0-14075 GCA_034698085.1 Polydesmus angustus | reverse complement strand
TTAGAATATAATTTTATTTAAAGCTGATTACGACTTTAAATTCATAAATTTACGTTTTGAAACTTGCTTTAAAATTATCATAAATTATTGCAGATTTTAAGTTGCTTGTATGTCAGGGCTGATAAATTGATAATCCATGTTTTAAATATACTGTACTTCTTATAGGCAAGTAAGCTTGAATCCTTGGGTTTAAAAAAAAAATGGTAGGAAGTTGAGTTTGTATTAAGAAAATGATAGCTGAGGGAAATTGATAGTGGAATTAAGGTTATTATAATATCTCGGTTTAGAAAGTAAAATTGAAAAAAGACGACAGCTGAGCTTAGGAATTTCTAATAGTAAATTAGTGTTATTAGAATATTATTTTTAAGCATTTAAATATTTTTGTTAAGATGTCAAAAGTATGAACGCAATACAAGTGTAGAATTGTTTTTGATTCTACTTTAAGCAGATTTTTCGTAAGGTTAGAAACATATTTTTATGTAAGAGCAATTGAAACATTTTATGTGTTTTGGAGGAATTTAAAATGAGAATTCCATCTCGATATTCCGTTCCTATTACGTGAGGGAAATATTATTAGAAAGCAATATTCCCAACAAGGGGAGAATAAAGAGTTGATTTTTGCGCATTAGACGCTATATTCTTGAAATTATAGTCGTACCTTACCGTTTTTTTAAATTTAATTTTAGATCGCGAATCCCAGCTATTTTCATTGTTACAATTGGAATTAGATGACTTATGGTAAATATAATCTGTAAGATTTACGATTGTGTAAAAATTTAAAAATATATGCTTTTTTTAAATAGAATTTGCAAAGGAGTATTTCTGTTGTTTCCATCAAGAGCTGAAATTTTGGTACAACTGCCAATGGGCTTCCATTTATTTTAAAATGTTATTTTGAAAGTCAAAGGTAAATGCATATAATCAAACATCTCTTCACAATATGAATAGGCTCAATACGGCGAGCTTTTTTAAATTGTTCAAATTAAGGTAAAAATTGATTGGCGCGCGATAGCGCGATGGGCGCCTTAGCGCGAGTTTTAAAATTGTTCAAATAGGGGTAAAAATTGATTGGCGCGCGATAGCGCGATGGGCGCCTTAGCGCGAGTTTTAAAATTGTTCAAATTGGGGTAAAAATTGATTGGCGCGCACGCGAATTAAAAATTACGCGAGCATTCATTACTTTATTTTCAGAGTTTTACTTTTCAGAGACCTTACTTTTCAGGGGGACCCCACTATAGTGGAAACTATTATATAGTAAACTATACATGAAAATACTGTTTATAAAAAGGATTTATTTGCTAAATAAAAAAGAACTAAGTACAATTTACATTTGTTGCGCATGTCATGTTTTTTCGGTAGACCAGGTGGTTTTTTTCTCACTTTGACTCTTCTCCCTCAGTCTTTGGTCATCTTCTTTTATCTGGTCCCAAGGCCGTCATCGGGAAACGTCATCCTCAATTTTTTTGGTCCTCTGATCAGTCGGCATTTTCCTTTGAATTTCTTCGTCTTTACAAGTTTCTGCCACTTGTGGGATTCGAACCATCGACATTGTCTTTCACATCACAAGGCTTTGCCCACTGAGAAACATCACGTTTAATTCTCCTATAAACATTGACCTGAAAATTAAAAATTAACTTCAACGCTCACTCGCACTATCTTAGCAGACATATTAGCATTGAATTAAAATTTGTCCCGGATTTCTCTTAAATTACCTTACGGATTTTCATTTCTTAAGATAACCAGTTTAAAAAACACGATCGAAATGTAAAAGCGCTTACCCGCTGGAAAGATGAACGAAATCAGTTCCACTCGGTCCTTATAGTCTCGGTGGTCCGTCAAGGCCTCTGCAACCTAAAGCAAAGAATAAAATTATGTCATTAGATTAGTTAATTTACAAATAATTACATCTAGATTTACAGCTACTAAATAATATAAACATACGAAATAAAAATAACCTCCATCGATATACAGTAGCAGCGTTTGAAAGAAAAGAGCTTACCCTAATTTTAAATTATAAGTTTAAATCAGTACAATTTAATAAATGGAGGATTACTTCTTATGCGAAAATGTTGAACTTTAGTGGATCCACCACTCTCTCTACCATTCCGCGTTACGTGCCGTTCTACTAATAGCTTGGGGATAAAAAAATGTACCATTGAGTGGTTTTTCTTTTCATTCCTTTATTTTTCTCCACAGACAAAAAACAATATTTGCGTCCTAGCCCACGGGCGATTTTTTTTTTTTTTTGGATAAAGAATCAAATTTAATCAGGGCAATTTTTTTTTGTGCAATAAAAACTTTCAATTTGATATTTTTTTTGTTTTTAAAAATTAGATTTTCGACAATATTGTTGAGCTAACGAGCCAACGAGCTAAGTCACTCTTTGCTTGGAAAGATACTTTTTGATGTTGGGCGAGTTTTGTCCATTCATTTCAGAGAAATCAAATAAAATATTAACATTTAATGTGTCGAAAAAAAAAAACAAATCTCAAATAAAAATCGACAAAAAACATAAGAAGCCCGGGGAGGGGGATTATCTTAATTGGCTCAAATTTTGTAGCAACATGACATTGTAGCGTTGACGTCCTCGGAATATTTTGCATTGGCGTGAAAAGAACTGGCCATATCATGATGCGCGGCCATTTTCACTTTTGAATCAAATATAATGTAGCCATCATTTAGTCCAATTATTTGTCAATGAACCTTTTTTTGGAAACGCAGTTTAAGTAATAAATTCAAAGTCGAATGTAAATGGTGTAATCTTATGTCAAAATGCACTTGACTGCAAAACAGTGTTGTGATCTTTCCATAATTTTATCGAACTTCGCAAACGTCTTCCTCGCACAAAAACAAGGCTTTAGTATTATTTATGGAACTAGCTTCTATAAAACATGCAAACAAGCTAATTCGTTCAATCAATGGAGAAAATAAATTCCAATAAAAACTATTGTTTATTATGTTAACAACTATCCATTTCTACGCTCACAAATTTGTTTATAAACTAATATCGAAAATCTATAACGCAGTATGTCTCAATCCTATCCGAGACAACATTTACATAATTATTTCAGTACAGTAGGCTACTCTTACAATCATTATGACATTTGTGTGTGAAATGAAGGGAGAGAGCTCTGTGGTGTGGATACTTAGTCAACAAAGAATAAATTACATAAAACTATTTTCAAAAGTTTTTTAAATCGTTAATTTCATTAACCCCCCTAATTATTTTCTTTTTCACAAACAAATTTCCGCTGGCCTACAAAATTGCTTATTTCATACAAGTCAAATACATGAAAAAACGCGATGAAAAGAAGTGCTTACCGTTGGAAACGCCATTTTACTTCACTCGGTTGTCACCTTGGAACTCGCGTCTTTCATCCACGCACAAAAACAAGTTCGAGGCTACGCCGCCCCATTGCCACTAAACAAAAGAAAACACTACATTAGTTCAATCAATTCAGACAATAAATTCTATCCTATTCAGAAAATAATTCGTTTGCCGTCAAACCACTCAAAATCAATTAAAATTTAATTGCGTTTGTAACTCGCCGAATAATAAAATCGACAGTGGACTTCGCTCCACGGACGGACAAATTCACCATTTTCTTCAAAACTGTCTTTACATTAATAATTATTGTTGATCGCTATTATTATAATTGAAAGACTAACAAACATTTTCTCGAAATAAATTTAACAAAAAAGAAGCTTACCTTTTGGTTATGCGAGTGTAACGTCCACCTTAAACGACATCCTCGATGAAAATGAGAATTGATTTACAAATCCACTTTGTAAATCTTCAAAATCATAAATCTCGTCTGCCACGGAGCAAATGTCCACAGATCCTATAAACCGCAATTTAAGATTTTAATAAAACTTCTTTAATCGAAGCCCAAACAAATAAGGAAATAAAAATCATTTTTGCGCAAGTGTGATTTTTGTTTTAGCTCTTTAATTACTCTATAAACACTATTTTCTCTTTTTTTTAAAAAGGTTAATTTTATCTCTACTTCAGCAAAAAAAATTCTTTTGAAGAAGAACGCGACTTCAATTTAATTTAATTTTCATTTCTGGAAACGAATTAAACAAATGTTGTGAGGAAACGAGTTGTAAAGGAAACGCGCCTACCGTTGGACAGATGGAACCAAATTGCTCGCTGGGTGGTCCTTGGCATTCGCTTCAGACTTCGATTCACGTACAAAAACTGAAGTTCGAGGTTACTCAGCCACACTACCGATAGCACTAAAATAAATTAAACACATTAGAATAACTCCATCAATTCATTCACGGAATAAATTCTATCCGCTTCAGAAACGCGAAAATGATTTTTTTTTTGTTTGTTATCAAATCAATTCAATTATTATTATCGTGTTTGTAACTCGCCAATTAATAAAGACTCTGGTCAATGGACGGACAAACTAACCATTTTCTTGGGAACTTAACCTTGGTCGTTTCTCGCTAGCTATTTTTATTTACTTTAACTAATTACCAATTGAGCAACCAACAAAAACTTTTATCAATATCAAAATAAAAACTATCTTTAAAATTAAAAGAATGAATATAAAAGCTTACTTTTAAAGATTCCCTTTGGTGACCGTTGCCCTTCTCTAATGACGTCCTCGAAACAAATGATCCGCAACGGTTTACTTTGTAAATCTTTACAGAAATGTCGTCGGCTGCGGAGCAAATCTCAAATAAAGTGCATAGCGTCTATTAATCAGTACGGTCCAATCCTTTCTCCTTGTCCAATGATGCAGACAATTGGCACAGATTAGGAGAACGCATCTACAACTTCTTTTAACCATAATTCCCCAATTGTCTACAGCACATTTGAACACAAATTCCAAACCCGAATTTAGGCATTATCGTCTTACTTTTTCAAGTGCCTTTGGAAATCGCTTGATGGCATCACCAAAATATTGTTTGTCTCCCGGTCGAAACCTTTTTCCTTTTTCCAAATTATTTAATAAACTTTCCAACTCTTTAACTAATTTTGCATATTGAAGACGATGTCTGCGAAATTTATGAATGGCCGCCTTCAATCCGATCCAATTAACTGTGATCGATTTAAAGGGATATTCGACGATTCCATTTTTTCTCTTCGTTGACAATTGTCTCGCTATATAATGGAAAGACTGCGTTAGCGCCGTTCCTATTTCTTTCGGATTTAACTGCAAATGCAAACGTTGTTTATGTGAAAGTCGAGATAACGCGCTGTAAAGCTTAGAAACGAAGATATAAACAAATTCATAAAGTTTTCGAATTATCGACTGACGAGCGCACACTTTGCCATCAAAGAGAAAGAATTTGTCGTTGAGACAAGCGTTGCGAAACATCTGCGCTTTTATTCCCGCAAAACCTTTTTTGGCCACCACGTTGAAGCTATGCGAAAGAGCTTTACCTTTGTACTTGGAGTAATCGACTTTCATTTCCAGAGTTTTAGTGTCTATTTCAAGCCCGAAATATTTGATATACCGCGATACGTTTCGACTCCAAGAGCAATCAAAGTTGGTAATCAATTTACCGTCGTTTTCCGAAGCGTGGTAGTCATTCAATCCTTCGCCCACCAATTTTTTCCACAAACCCGCTCTACTTTTGCTCGGAGTTACGAACAAATAATCGTCGATATATCTGGTGCACAGCTCCGGTTCATTCTCTTCGGCATTTCCTGCGAGAAAATTCCGTAAATGCTTATTCTCCATATGACCGAAATAAATATTACACAGCGACGACGATAAAGTTCCCCCTTGACTCAAACCTCGAGCTTGCAGATAAAATTTTTTGTTAAAATTAATTATATTCTTCGCCACCTCGTTTTTGACTCGTCCTATTACGTGGCGTATTTCTTCGCACTTTATACGGTTGGTGTTAACGAGCACTTTGTTCGAATACGCTTGGCGGTTGGCCGTGTAAATGTCAGTAAACGACACGAAGGGGCTATTGACGTTTCGCTTGTATCGCATAGCCGCTTTGCCGTTGAGTGATCGAAGAACGAAAAAAGTTCTCAGCCAGATCTTTCGAAATCTCTTCTCTTCGGAAAGGCTCACTAAAACTGACAAAAGTTTCTCGTGATTTATTCGAGTGAAACAACTTTTAATATCCAGTTTCACGAAATATAGCTTCGAAACGTTCCTCTCTCTCGCTTTCAGCACGAAGTTCCTCCAAACTGCGATTATGTTGGCGTTGGAATCTTTGTGAAGGATTGAACAACCTCTATATTTAGCGCTGCTTCGCAAAACATAATTCAAAATGTTTAAATCGCTTTTCAATTGCCCACTCGCGTTTTCGTCGCGCTTCTCAAAAAAAATCGGTCTCAACTCTTTGGTTAAAACATTTTTGGGAACGAAACGGACTTTCTTTTCGACGTAGCCTTTGTATTTTAAGCCATGTTCGGCTCGCGAATTATCTAGTCGTTGCAAAGTTTCATTCTCCACCAAATTTTGCATCGTTACGTTTTCCAACTGTCTCCAACACGATTTGATATAAAAAAATGTTCTTTTATTTTCACCGTCCATTTCGGTAACGTAGAAAAAAGTTGATAAACAAATGAGCAAATAATCGTTCAAAATCCACAACAAAAAATCTAAAAACAATTGATGAGTCTCTACGATTTTGTCTTCGCTAACGTTTAACCACTGATGGCAGTGTTCCACTTTCATATTATTAAAGAGATGTTCGAGGCTCGGTTGATCGTTTATTCCTAACTTCAAAACGTAAGCCGCAAATTTTTGGAACGCTTCTCGATTCTTTTTAGACCCCAACAAATCGTGGGGAATAGTTTTAAAAATGATGGCTCTGACGAACTGTATCACTTTCTTTATATCGACAGATGATAAACTGTGTTTCCTTCGCTGATATTTACAATGAAATCGAAAAGACGCTTCAAAATCAAACCGTCTATAGTTTTCTATGAATTGATACAAAAGAAATTTAAATTTTATCTCGTTAACCGTTTCACGGTTCTTGCTGGACCAGATAGCATTTATCAACGTCGTTCCGATGTCGTCATCCCACTTCTTCTTGCTCACGTCGTCCATCAGGTTGAACCTATATCCCATGGATTTATAAAGCCGATTGTGGAGAAGTTTATTCCATTTTATCAAATTTCCACACTTCAGTTTATATATTCTTTAAATTTACAACAAAAAAAAATTAATATTGTATCCATTAGGCCTACTTGCAATTAAAGGGCTTGCAATAATAACAATATTATCTTCATTTGACTTTTCGTATTAAAAGAATTTTATTTAATGATAAAAGTGTCTTCTGTCAACTGGTGCTGAGTTTATGAAACTTATATTATTTATGGAAATCAATTTTAATTTTGCAGTTCTATTTTGATTAGATATTTAAACATTTATTAGTTTTTTTAAATATTTGTCAAAATTCACAAAAATGGAGAAGCCATCTTGTAATATTATTGCACGTTCTTTAACTTTAATACGGTAGCTGAATAAATGAATAAATACGTACATGGATCTCTCAGTTTCTTTTTCTTTAGGGCGATTACTAGAAAAAAATAGATCCGCGGCAGGCTGTCCTCCGATCTGCCAAAAACTACGCTCTTCAACTTTGGCAAATACACCGTAGTTAGTAAATAAATTCAAAAACCATTCCTTCCCAATTTCATGAAACAATCTTCGATAAAATTCCTTTTCAAATATTAACTTTTGAGGTAAACGCTCGTTATTCCATCGGAAGAATGAGTGGAGCAGAGAAGAAGTTACGTTGTCAAAATATGCATCAACTTTGGATTGGGATGACCGATGCACTAATCCTCGAACATATTTCAAGGCAACGGGTGGAATGATTGTCACGTTCACCGGAATTCCCACTATTATACAATTCAAAAATGTCAAATACTTTGCATCATCAGAATCCAACTGCAGTGGATATTCATCGATAAATTCGCGTCGAAACTCTTCTAAAGTACAGCATCTTAAAATTTATTGAAAAAGAATATAGAATCATATAGAATTTTAAATAGAAATTGAAAGCATACCTTACATACAAATGATACAACAAGTCAATTGGCGTTTTACAATTAGCCATGTGATCATAGTACAACCCAATATCAGGTGGCGAAAGCGAAATTTAAACGTCGAAATGTCAAGTAACAGCTGATTGAAAAGCAGCAAACACGATTTCAAGATGAAATCTTGTTCACATACTTCGCAATAGGTGGCACTATGTGTACTTGCTCAGACCTCCTTGTTCGTCAGCTAAACAAACCCATGTCATATTTACGAATCCTACAATCTTTACGAAAAAAAAAGTTTTTTTTAAAGAAAATTAACAAATTATTTTGAAAAATAAATTTTTTTAAATTAAAAATTAACCAATTTTTTTTAAAAATAAAATTGACAAATAAAATTGACAAATAAAAAATAAATACAGTAACTGGCAAAAGTTCAAGAACTTAACTTTTCTTTTTTAACACGGAACCCCAATTTCTGGGATAGGTTTTGCATGCAAGATGATAGCAAATTTAATTTTTTTTACAGACGAACAGCTAAATTAAAAATTCAAATTAAAGGGTTATTTAATGTTTTACACCTGCTGACAATATACTGTAGGAGCAGAAGAGGTTATAAGTTCTTAAAAACTTTTTCACATAATTATTATTAATGGATAGGCCTATTCCCTTAAAAAAAAAGTGTCATGTGCTTTTTTAAATTAGCATCCCTCGCTCCATTACAACAGTTTGATTAGTAGATTACAGGTATCTCATTGAATATGAAAACTGTTCGAGCACTTTAAATTTTGTCTCCATTATGATTTCCTTCCCTAATGTCGAATTAAGAGTATTTATTATAGGCAAGGTGCCCGCAAGATACATATTTGCATTTAACCAAATTTAAAACTGGCATATTGGAGATGCAGCTGTGGACAGAAACATTTGTCATGCTAAATAAACCAAATTCGGTTCTAGCCCTGTCCAGCATATTATACGTTTAATATTAGTAAATAACGTGCTGCATTTTACTCTTTCACTAAAATTAAATTATAAAAGCGTTATTATTCCCTGAACTCCTCGAGATCAGGTTCACCTTTCACTTTTTCCCCAATGTTTGAGTTAACATGAAACGAGTTTACTACGTATGTTGCACAACCCTCTATAACGCAATCATTTGAAACGTAATGTGCCTATAAATTGCAGTGGATTGAAATACAGTGCAGTATTTTATCTGGAAGGGACCACCGAACATGTGGCATTTCCCTCCACGAGTATCAACTTCTCAAAAATATCTTTTTTCTCCAATGCACCCGACGGCAATCGCGCGTCGGCTTTACAGGAAATGCTAAAAGTTGTTTAGCCTATTGATATCTTTCGGCGGCAGTTGTTGTTCTACTTGAAGCACATATGAAACGCATTGATTTCCGTTTCACTTTAAATAGCAGGTTGCCGTTCGCAGTGCGATCAAACGTGCTCGATTAGAACAAGTCAAAAAACAATCGCATTTCCGATCAATATCAACACAAGTACCCGATGATTTACTAAGAACTGCTGCTGTACTTTACATTTAATATCTTCTATATCATTAATAATAATAAATCAAACCACCATAATAACATTCAATATTATCACTGTAACTAACGCTTTAAGAACTTTACACGTGAATTACATTATTATTTTCAACCCTAATGCATGGCGGCAACTTTAAGCCAAAAAAAAAAAAAAAAAAAATAAGGAAAAAAATATTAATGTAATTATTATCATAATTTTGATTTTATATTTGAAAAAATAAGTTGCATCAGCCTGCAAATATATTAAAAAAGGTATGCAAATTTATAAAAGCTGCACCAATTAAAAATTTAATCAATAAAATTAAGTAAAACTGAATAACAAAAACAATTTTTATATTTATTATAATTATATTAACCCTTAAATTGAATAAGAGCTGTTTTTTTATCAGGTGTTTTAAAATAATAATAAAAAAGTCAACTAGGTAAAGTGATAGCTAGAGAGAAAGAGAGTTCAAAGTTGTAAACTTGTAATTCAAGCAGGGCTGATTCATTCGTTGGCTGAATATTACGAGCTCATAAAGCCAGTTGATACCATGTCTTTTGTACAAGTGTGGCGTTACGATTGTCGCTGCCATTTCCAATTCAATGCGATGTAGAAACACTGAATTCGCGCCCCGAGAGACAAACTCACTGGTTCATCGCCTTTCCAACCCCAAAATGTGTTGTGGTAAAAGAGGTATTTACATAATTCCCATCACACTTTCAGATCATGTATATTTTATATAAAGTACAATACAATGCATAAAAAACCGTAGGGAAAATACTACTATGATAATGGGGCTTATCGATCTGTATTAAATTCACGCTCCACGTCGTTCAAGACAAATTATAGGGTTCCCTTCGGACTCAACTAAACTTGCCGTTGCCATTCAGCGGAAAGCAGCATTTCTGCTTTTAATAATACTCCGTGAAAATCACGCATAATCAAATGTTTATGCAAAAACGATATCACTTTCAATCGATCATTATCAGTGTTCATTACTATTAATTACGCATTGCTATTAACATAGCTTTGTTTTATGAGCATTAGTTTAAATTGCAAGCATGTACAAGCGATTTTTTTTTCTAAGATACCTTGTACGTGTAGGCTACATTACTGTATTCCTTAAGGGCAATTTTTAAAAATTATAATAATTAAGTACGAGAACATGTACCGGTAAGTAATTAAATATTAATTTTTAAATAAATAGCAATAACGCTTGTATATTATTTAAAAAAATGTGTAACAATCTGCTATTTTACTCAAAATTATACGCTCAAATTATAATAATTATAACTCTAAGCATTGGTTAATTTCTTAAGAAAATTATTTAGGGCTGCCTGGTATCAATGTCATCATAACCCGCGCCTTCGTTTCTACGTTCTCATGAATCGATATTGACTGAACATTGAAATTAATTCGCCATTAATTTTTACATTGTATTACGCGTACCACAAAAAATTATAAAATTGATAGCAGCTTTTCGTGTCAAAAAACTGTTCTTCGTTTACCAGCAAAAGTCGTTAGATGCTTATTTGGTTCAACAACGCGTATTTTTTACCTTTGGAAAACCAAAAAATACACCTGAATTAACATTCAATAATAATTATTATACGTGTCATGGCGTAATTGTCTGACCTTAATAATAAATAAAAATATCAGTTTCGCAAGCCGCAAAAATAAGCAATTTACTGTATTTACAAAATAATATCAGAATCTTTTCCAACAATTAAGTCGTTAAAATCATGTCTTTTTTTCTAAATTTTGCAATTACATGTACTGCACTATATTAAGAAAAACAAACTAAATTGTTTTGCTAAAGTGGAAACGTGGAATCCAAATAAATACCAACTGGAGCAAACATATGTATTTGCTAATTCCTTTTATTTACTCCATAATAATTTGTAATTTGAAAACATTATTGTAAAACGGCATTATCGAAAAATGTTGGTCACCGTCATAAACTTACTTGAAAATATATACTTTTCAATAATAAATGAAGCAGGTAAATACTTAAAATTTTTATTCCAACTACTCACAAAACATGCTGATTAAATTAACTTTCAATTAGACAGTCGAGCCAAAAAGCTGTCTGGAATTTCGTCTTGCAAACCACTCATTTATATCTTACTATCTTACGCTCTAATTTCTTACTTTCTTTATAAATGGATGTCGAAGAAAGGACCTTTCCATTTGCGATACATTTTAATCACTTACGATGTTTTAGTCGCCTCTCTATCGGGTTACATTGTTGCTCAGGTAATTATAAATAATTAAACCTATTAATAACATTAGTCTATTTATTTAATAGATAATAAAACTACAATAATAATTGCACATAATATACGGCACATAAATTCGAGAATTACAATTCCACTCTGAATCAAAATAATATAATGCATAACAAATAGAAAGCATTCGCTCAGCATAAAATCAGAGGTACGTAAGGTAGTTAAAAAAAAATTATACCTATAGGCAACAATATGAGGTAGCCCTGCAGCGAGAAAAAAAAAAGTACCGTAGTTGAAACACCAACCGTAGTCATGTCTTAAATCTTTTCAGATTTTTTTAAGCGTAATTCGACAAAACCCTAACTGGATATGCAGAAAAATGCCAAACGAAAACACCTTTGACGAGGATGACATGCGGGTGAATATTAGCCTACCTCTTTTCATTTTTCAACCGTCGTATTTCAATCAATGCAATTCTAGGCTGCAAATACCAGCTACTGGGCTTTCATTTGCAAAGTAATCGAATTGATGGATACGGCATTTTATATTTTAAGGAAAAAAAATAAACAGCTGAAAGCCATTACCTATTATCATCACGTCATGAACGTGGTAGGGTCTTGGGCAATAGCTCGTTATCATCCCGGAGCTCCAGGTATAATTTTATATGGATACGATTATAAACTTAACTGTATAACTTGTAATTTAAAGTATTCTTTAAAAAGATAATAAGTGAAAGTTATTTTTGTCTTAAAAAATATAGGTTAGTACAGTAATATTAAAATGTTTTATCTAAAAAAATATATGATACATTCAATGATTTGATTTCATTCATTTTGGTTTTCAGTTGGCGTCATTCTGCATTTTTTTAATTCCTTGACTCACTCTGTGCTTTATCTTAACCACGCTTCTCTACTAATGGGATTCCATTTCGTTCACCGAAACGATTGGAAGTATTTTCTGCTCACAATGGCTAGAGTAATAAATATAAATTCTAATTTCATCGCAAATGTTAATGAATTTGACTTTTTTTAGGTTCAATATACAAGTTTTATCCTTCCAAGTGCAGTAGCATTTTATATAGGATGTAAAGAAAACTATATTATTAATTCCTTATTGGCAGGTGGTATGACATCGCTAATGATTTTTCACATGTTTTATATAATTAAAGACCAATCGATTTCTAATCTGTCTGATCTTAAAGACTGGTCTATAAAAACAATGTTTTCTGAACATCAAGATCAAATTTGACGCTGTTCATTTTAGTTTTAAAATAAAATGTTTAAATTTCCACAATGCGTCGTTTTATATCTACAAGATGCGTAGAAAACAAATTAACTACTTTCCCCTCCTCGTGAGGTCTTCGTTGATCCTCTTTCACATTTACAGTGGAACTCCAATATTCGTCCCCACCAATATCAGTCATTTTCGAAATTCGTCATGTTTTTTCTTGTTTAATATTCGTCGCAGATTCAATATTCATCACACTTTTAACTCCACTTTCAGTCAGCTGATCATCATTATTAGTGGGAATTTTAAAAATCATAACAAAAAAAAAAAATTTAAAAAAAAACGAGTGCTAATGAGTCGTCTGAAAATGCTGATAAATCATCAGAACATCAAAACAAGTAAATCAGGGGTAAAGTTAAAGCAATATTAAGTAATTAATATGTTAATAATAAGCAATTAAAATACTTTTGTAAAGATTTCTGGGTTATTTTCAGTGGCGGATTAAGCACTTGAGAGGCCCTAGGCGCAATTAAATTTTGAGGCCCCCATCTCCTTCTCAGGGACGTTATTTCAGGATTTTTTTGGGAGAACAAAATCAAAACCTAGAATTTTTTCGCTTACGCTCCTGAGAAAAAGTAATAAGACATTGTTTCTTTTCTGAAGCGCCGAGCTTGCGAGGCTCGAAATTTTTTTAAGAAAACTGTTAAATGCTGCTTCTTTTTTGGCCACTTTTTTCTTACAAATGGTTTTTCCACAAATTCAACGGGGGTGCAGTGGCCCCCAAAGTAAAAAACAGTAACTTTAATTCTAAAAAAATAATGATCTTTTTGTCATACAAGTGTAAAAATCTTAAGGTTTGGAACATTAAAGCGCCGAGCTTGCGAAGCGAAAAATTTTTTTGAAATAAGGCAAAAGTTTACCATTTTTTTGACAAAATAATACGATTATTTAGAATTTCTCTTAATTTGGAGGCCCCCTTGATAAATGAGGCCCTTGGCGCGCGCCTATTGCGCCTAATGGGTAATCCGCCACTGGTTATTTTGTATAGCAAATAAAGGTTATCCAACCAAATATTAAAGTGTAAGAACCAATAAATTATCATTTTTGTTGAG
>JAQGAY010001490.1:0-14079 GCA_034698085.1 Polydesmus angustus | reverse complement strand
TTTTATTTAGTTAATTTTAGAGGGAAAAAAAATTTTTAATCATTTTTTTATTTTTATAGTTGCTGGTTTAATTGACTCATTAATATACCATTCATCGAACGCAATCAGAAAAAAAATTGAGCTAGGTAAAGGCTATTAATCAATGCTTTTTCGAAATAAATTTTGATGCATTTTTTTTTTCGTTAAAATAAACGGCTCTAATTTTAATTATTTTGTTGTGGAAAAGCAATAATTTTAATTTGACGCGGGTTGAAGTGCGGCGAATCGGAAATGCAATCGGCGCGCAGACAGTGCCGACACCTAGCGGTAGAAAGCAGCGTGTCCTTGACAGAAAAACTGTATTTCCGGCGCATTAATAATGATTAGAAAAATTCAAGCGGAGTTTGTTGGCTATGTATTTCTCTAATATCGCCTAAATCGGGTTCAATAATGCCTCAATTAAATTAGCATTAACATCGGCCACCTAGCCCGGACCACATGAAAAGGTAAATGTAATAAGCGATAAATGTTTAAAGTTGACGGTTTGGTGTGTATGAATGAGTGGCCGTGAGCTCCTACTGTAGCTTTTGTGTGGCACATTTTGTATACAGTATGCCTTCGCTCTTTCTCTTCAATTTAAATGTCATTTATAAAACCAGATTGGCGTTTAATTTTTAAAGAAAGCTAAACTAGTATTCTACGATAGTTATTCGGCCAGATCGACAGATTTTAGCCGTACGATTTTGTTGGTAATGAGTGTAGTTGAAATGTCTGGGGAGTTTAATTGATCCCGAAAGGTCATAAAGTTATGCAGGTAGTTGATGTGTTGTGGCTGGTGTTGTATTACGAACCGGTCAATGCCTGCCCTTGCCTGCCTGCTCTCCTCACCCAACCTATTCTTCTTGTTTAGATGAGGTAAATATCAGCATAGTTACTATATATCAGTTAGACAATGGGTTTTTTTTATAAATATAAAAAAAAACTTTATCGCTTTTTTTTCTTCCTTTTTTAATAATTATACACACAGTTTACATTTAGGAAAAAGCAAAAATTTTGACTTTTTTCATTTCAAATAAAGAAAAAAAGTTTTATCGCAAATAAAAATGTCACGAAATGCGCTCTTATGTACTTTATTTTGTTGACTCAGGTTTTTTTTCTTTAAAAATATGCTTACTGTAGATCAAATTAAATATTGCCTACTGTAAACACAAAGACTTGAGTTTGTATTTTAATATTAATAGAGTGACGAATTGATGTTTGCTGAACTGGATTTTACACATTTTTTTTTATTTTTGAGTCATTTAAAAGTTATTTTTTTTTAAATTTTGTTTTGTTTTTCTTTTATAATAATTTTTGTTTTCAAATTTGTTTGTTTTTTTCTTAACCCCGTAGAGAAATTTATGGAATGAGTCTAACTACATAAATTATTTTTGTTGATCCGCCGTCTTTGATGAATAGTTTATGCTGTCTATATGACTGTAGTTGGGATGGTATCGATCACTTTTCTTTTTTCTTGTTTGTGAAAGGCAGAAGATATCGGATCTAGACTTAATTTTTGAACTGGTTTATATCAATCAAAACATTTAGTGGTTCGTGAACGTATTGAAGAATAAATCAATTCAATTATCTAAATATGGTTTTTATATTGGATCGTAATAAGCATCCTATTTTTAATCTCACGATCGTTTTTATATTAATTTATTATTATTGTTGGTACTACGAAACATTCCTTATCATATCGAACGGAAATGCACATGCTAGCTTTATTTTCCCCCTCAAAAAATAATAAAAAATATTCTGGCGAAAAATATACAATCATCAACATTTATTATTATCTGGAGTTAAATGACGAATCTGTGTCGCATAATATCTAAAAGCTTAATCAGAAAGTAGGGCGCAGGCGGAGTAGTGAAATGCGATTATTACGGTGCATGTAGAAGGATTTTGGAGACCTAGTTTTCGGTTCGGGTATGATATGCCGCGCGTAGGCGTCTGGAAGACTTGTTTTCCATTACGTTCACCTGCATGATCACATCCATATGTATAAATATTTGTAACACAATTTTGGCCTTGAAATTGTAGCGTAAAAACTCGAAAGGCGGAAATAATTAAAAATCACTGAATCTTTTTTTTTTTACTTGGATTTTAGAGAAGGAACTAAAATGTCAGTTTGATCAAGCACTTTATTTTTATATTAAAGAAAAATGATATTTACTAGTTGCTCAGGTTGTTTACGTTGCAGCTAACTTGAAATGAGTAAGTATTTTAATCGATTATTAATTTTATTTAATCGATAACTAATTAATATGTTTATCTGAAAATAAAAAAAAGGTTCGCAAAATTTGACAGAGGAAGAGATTTTACGAAGGACTAACGATGAACGAGCAGCAATTGTTGCTAAATATGATAAGGTGAGATCTATTTATAATTTTAAAAGTTTTTTTTTTACGTGAATTTCTTAATTACCGCACATGTAGGGTCGGGAAGAAGGAGCCCAGATAGATCCCTGGGAAGATGTAACACTCAATCTTAGTCAACATGTAGATAGATACGGATTTATAAAGTAAATAAAAACTTATTTAATCATATTAATAACAAATACCGGTAATAATAACTGTTATTGTGTTTAGAGATGAGATTTTACCATCGAAATTAGATGCAAGCGAAACGAAGGTAGGAGTTTTTGTTCATTTAATCACTTTTTTTTTTCTTAAAATTTTATTTGCATGGTTTAGCAACGTCATGTGGAATTGGAAAGAGAGAAAAAATGGTTGAAAATTGCTAAAGGTTGGCCAAAAAACAAGAAAAATGATAAAGTAATTTTGTTAATAAATTATTCAATTTGACATTTATTTATGATAAATTATGGATAATGTTAGGTATATCGCCGGTTATACAAAGGAATTCCGGATAAACTTCGTGGAGTTATGTGGGCCAAATTTCTTGATTTAGAAAGAGTGAAAGTGGAACAACACGGGAAATATCAAGTTAGTTTGGGCCATTATTTTTAAAGCTGTAATAATGCGAGTGAATGTCTTAATTCTATTTTGAATAATTTTAGGAAATGAAACGGAAATCTAGAAAGTTATCGCCTGACATTCGGCAAATCGATTTGGATGTCAATAGAACATTTCGTGATCACGTTATGTTTATGAACAGATATGGTGTCAAGTAATTTAATTCAATTTTAAATTATTTACTTTTTTGTTATAATTTGTTTTGTTGTTATTTTTAGGCAGCAAGCTTTATTCCATGTTTTAGCGGCTTATTCTTTATACAATATGGTAACTTATGACTAAATAAATAGTGTTTAGATATTTTTTTTTAAAAAATTGATTTTATAGGAGGTTGGTTATTGTCAAGGGATGAGTCAAATAGCCGCTATCTTATTGATGTATCTCGATGAGGAGGTGATTATTATTTGTTGCTATTATATTTATAAGCAACCAGTAATTATTTATTGAACTTCGATTTTTTTTAGGATTCTTTTTGGGCTATGTCTGTGTTAATGAGTGATCAAAAACATGCTATGCATGGTAATTTATTTAAATTACATTGACTGTTTTTTAAAATTTAGTTTTATTACTATTATTTTGTTTAGGATTTTTTATTCCGGGTTTTCCCAAACTTATACGTTTCCAGGATCATCACGAAAAAATATTAGCTAAATTTCTTCCGAAGTTGAGGAAACATTTGGTTGTTTAATTTTAAAATTTATTAATAAATCAAAAAGTGAAAAGCTAACCGTGTTTTTTATTCTTTTTTCAAGGACAAACAAGAAGTTCATTCTACGCTTTATACGTTAAAGTGGTTTTTCCAGTGTTTCTTGGATCGAGTAAGATTATAATAAGTTTGAATACATGTAATTATTTATTATTAATTGAAATATTATTATGTAGGTTCCGTTTACTTTAACTCTTCGATTGTGGGACATTTTCATGTTGGAGGGAGAAAAAGTACTAACGGTTATGGCGTATAATATTTTAAAAATGCACAGAAGTAATCATTTTTAAATAATTAATAGTGTTATGTTTTTGAAATATTAGTTTGTTTTCTAACATTTATCTTTTTTACAGAAACACTGATGAGGAAAAATATGGAAGATATAGTTCACTTTTTGCAATTTCGGTTAGAAAAAAACTTTGAATTTAGTGACGACGATGTAATAGAATCGTATCGTAATTGTGCTGATGAATTAACCAAGTACAAGTTAATAAATCCAGCTCCAGGTTATTCTCCAACCAACGAGTTGCCACAAATGCCTTTTGGACTTATTAATGAGGCTCTGTTAGAAAGTAAGATCGATCGCAGGTCGATGATGAAACAACAAATTGGAGGACAATCGCCAAATACTCTTCTGTTTCGTAAGAAAGGCGATTTAGACACTAGTGATTACCATAGCAGCAATAGCCACCAGCGCGATTCGAGAAACTCTTACGGCGAAGGCTCGAAATACTCGTACGATCCGTCGGTGGATGAAGTTAGTTGTGTTCCAAACTCTCGACGAAATTCGATTACGGAAACGTCTTTAACATCAACGGCGAACTTATCGATGGTGTCGAACGCAACTTTGAGTCATTCGCAAAACGTGGTCGAAGAGAACGGAATAAACGGTACCGACGTGAGCGGAGATGGAAGAGCAACACCACTCAGTATATCCAGTGTCAATTCGATGCTTGCTTCCGTGTCTGCGAAACCTGAAAGGCGGACCCCCGATTCTCTTCAACGCCAGGAATCATTTTACGACAACGTACCTAAAGTAGTAGACGGCGGCGATCACGATTCTTCTGAACCACCTACTCCAAAATTTGCCGGCTCACCCGACGCAGTCCGAATTTTTGTGCCATACCAATCATCTGTCTCTACTGCCAACTCACCGAACACCCTGAACGGTGATATTACTCCAACTCCTCAGCTCACTCCAGAGGAACCTAACAAAATTATCATTCAAGTAGGAAAATCCACATCTCCAGTTAAGCCTTACGCCAACAACGGTCCCATGTTTAGAAATCAGAATTCATCTCCGACTAATCATTCACACGTATTACCATACACCGTTGAGAGAGTTTGATGAAAAAAATGAATAAGTAATTGTTAGGTAGGAAGCTAACATAATTATGTACGTGTGCTTATTAGAGCTGCTGAAATTTAGATTACTGTACCTTTTTTTTATAATTTAACTTTTTTTTAAAGAAAAAGAGAAAATAAGTAAAATACATAATTATTCAGTATTTACTACGATCATCATGAATCCATTTCATTAACAAATTGTAAAATATAACAAGAAGAACTAAATACAACGGAAGATCAAGCGGTGTATTTTTGATCCTAAAAATTGTTTTGCTATGCATACGAAGGAGATATCAATCATTACTTCATTGTCGGTAAATTGACTTACACAAAGTTACAAATTCTTCGAAGGCGTTTTAAGGCCAACAATTAAATATTTTATAATTGATCGGTGATATTAAACTCCTAAATTGTGATTCTTGAACAAAACATAAGAGATTGTCGCACATTTAAATCATGATTATTATAATATGAAATTATTTTTAAAGACGGATAAAATCTTAACCGGATCGTAAATGTCCATTCCCAAAATAGAAAAGTTAGCAGCAATATGGTGCTTTAAATTGTCGTTATTAACTCAAACATATGGAAATTATTAACAAGGATATTTTTTAGACAAGTTACCCCGAGTTCCTTCTTCGTCATATCCTGCTCTCAATCAAGTGGTTTTTTAAATTCGATTGCCTTTACATGTCTTTTCCAACTACATGTACTGTATTTCTTCAATAATCGTATCACTAAATGTGTGCCTCTATAATAATAGTTGAAAATTTCCAAATATTTTCTTCAAACGAAATAGACGGTATCACTATATACCTTTAATTTTTTTGAAAGAGGTTAATGTCATATTATCACATGGGCAAATTTCTAAACATGCCTAAAATTATAATTAATTAATCTAATGTTATTAATTGCATGGCTCAATCTCAACTAACTGACAAGATGATTCCAATTTGATGAGCGTGGGATTTATTGATTAACAACATCGATATAATACTATATTACTGTAAATGAAAGGAAAAATAATATTGTCCGTTACACGCGCATGTATCGAATAATGTGCGCAAATAACTAGTATTCAGAAAAGATCAGGAAATAAGAGACATTCAAAAAAAAATATTTTTTTAATATATGTACACAGTGTAATAATGGCTTGTTCATCTTCCCAAAACTACTGTCCATTATTTTACAAGTTCAATTTATAATTCGTTTTAAAAATACGTTTACCTTGATATTTAATTTATATTTTTGAATAATTTAATAATTAGCATAGAAAAGATTTGTGTTGTCGGACAAAATGCAAAGTTTTTTTTTTTTTTTTTAATGAAGAAAAAACTTAAACTGGCAAGCTTTTGCTATTGTTAACTAGTCTGGCGTTTTTTGTTTTAGTTCGTCTCGCACATATTGTGAATTCATTCGAGTTCCATTCCAATTGACGTTGTTCTCAACTGAACTAAACTAATCTAAATTTTTAATACGATAACTTGTACATATTGTCAAAGAAATGATGGCAATAAAAACGTCGATTAATAAAGTAATATGATCGACTGCCAAATATTCTGATATTATACATACTTCAATTATAATATTATTATTATTATGGTCTTTTGTCCAACTTTTTGTTTTTAGTTATGACAAAAATTATTTTATTTTTGAGTAAAAAAAAGTTAAAATAAACGCTATAAACATATTTTGTCTAAGTTAATATTTTAATTTATTTTTTTTTAACAAGGCGAATTGTTTTAATTAAATTAAAACTTCTACATTACAGGTTGTATTATTAAATTAAATATTATTATGTACATGTACGCTGAAAAATAAGACGAAACTTTTTGAAATGCCCTCTTTTAGGCGGCATGTGACGTCACTACGCTCAGTTTTGGGTTGTGAAGTTCGCTCTCTATCCTTGAAGATGATTCAAAATTAGAGGTCGGACTCGTCAGGGAGAAAATTTAGTAGTTTTGGTATTTATTTATTGACAATGAATAATTCTCTGATCGAGAAAAATATTGTTGAGTTGCTGCATTTATTTTGGTAAAGTTTGTTATTCATGCTATGAGGTTGACTGTACTAGTAAAATGTTTTGTTTGCTTTTCATTGAAGCCACAATGAGCCGATTTCTGCTAACAATATCAAAGAATTTGCAAAACAAATTTCTGCTAGACATTCTTCATTACCTCGTACCCAAGTAAGTATTTATTGCTTTATAATAAACTCATTTTTATTAATTACTACGTAATTTTTTGAATCTGTACCAGGTTAGTGAGTTCGAGTTAATGAGACAGTTGACTGCCAATCATTCTCAACCGCAAGAATTAGTAGAGAGATTTGAAGAATTAAAGAAGTTTCAAGGGTATAATTATTATACTGTAGCTATTTAGAGAGAGTATTAAAAGTTTATTTGAATGATTTATACTTTTTAGAAAAAATAAAGATTTTGATTCAATAGTCTATTTATTATCAAAGATAAATGCTGATGATAAAGTGAGTTATCTTATTCTTAATTTCTCTTAAAAATATTTGACAAGAATTTTGTATATTTTAGCTAAAAGTTTTTTTAACCAAAAATGCTCAGCAATTACAAAGATTGGGTGCTGAAGGAACTTCCAGCTCGAGCAACTTGTCAAATGATGAAGTTGCGCAAGTATACAAATTAATTGTAGCTATAATTATTTGTTTTATAGAAACTTTTTATGTTTTTAAGTTGCGTACTTCTATATTAGAGGCAACGTCAAAACGCACCACCGAACCTGCTTTCAAGTCCAGACTTTTCGATAACAGCGACGGTAATTAAAATTTCGGTTCTATTTGCTGTAATAAAATAAAATTGAGTTAAATTTTTGTTTTTTGGATCGTTTTAAGAGAACCGTTTACTACCTGAGTTATCGCAATGGATAAGGAGTCGACCGTTACTTACTTTAAATTATGTTTTCAATGATTACGAACCGAGTGAAATCGTAAGTTTAAAATTTATTTCTCACGCTGGATTTTCATTTTGATGTTTTATTTCAAATTTTAGAATTCTGATTTTGGGGCCTTGCCGTTGCAAGAACATGCTATTATAGAAGATTTATTATGCTGTTTAGGAGTAAATAATATTGAATTTTTTGATTAAGAAAATGGCTGTAACATCTTTGAAAATGATTTTAAATTTTACAGTTGTTTTGCTTTTTACTGTTAACATTAATAAGAATTAAAAATAATTTTTATAGGGAATTCCCGGTGTTTTTATTGTTCCCATGAGACGCGAAAATGTTTGGACGAAAATGGAATTTAAAATAGATGAATCTATTGGTTATTATTTTTTAATTGTTATAAATTGTGTTTATTTTTAATTTTTTATTTTGCATTTAAAGATTTGTCACTTAAAAATCTCATCAAAAAAGTTCTACCTTTATGTTCTGATATTTCAACACTTAATTATTTTATAGAAGGTAACTTTTTTTTTTGTTATTTTTCTCTTTTTTTTTTGTTTACAATTTTTTTCGGCTTTAACTAGAAAACTCTTATTTTTCTGCTGGCCAAGTAAAGCAGGCTTTATCAGCTGCTTTGAGAACAATTATAAAAGTATTTCAGTTATATCAATATCATTAATACTACTTTGCATTTTAATTACCACGTAATATTTTAGGATTATTTTTTCCTGGTGGCTCAATTAGATCACCAGTATCGTCAGGGAGTTCTTTCACTTCAAAAACTATGGTTTTTTATTCAGCCGACAATGAGAACAATGAATATTTTATCATCAATAGTATCTACCATATGCAAGGTAATATTTCGACGGTTTTAATTTGATGCCAACAAAATTGCTGTTATTAAAAATTAAAATGAATGTGGTTGTTTGTAGGATCATCTTATTGCAAGTGAAGTTTTAAGTTTGCTACATGAAAGAACGTGTAGTCTAACTGGGTATTATTGTTAGCCTAATTATTTAATAAATACGGTAATTTAATTAAAAATTTTTTAGAGATTCTAAAGCTCAAGAACTAACTTTGTACCTCACTCAAGCGGTAAGCTTTAAATTAAAGTTTTAAATTGGGTAATCATAAAATTATCACTTTTAGGCGTGCCAACCTTACTTTGAAAATTTAGAACAATGGATATATAAAGGGATAATTTCTGATCCGTTCCATGAAGTATTAAAATTATTTATTTTTAAAATTATAATTTTTAATTATTTTTTATTTTTATCTTTAGTTTTTAATCGAGGATAATTTATTCGATAATTTAAGAGTCCAACCATCGGATTATAGTGATGGATATCCTTCATAATAATTTTTGAGTTTTTTAGTTTGAATAATTATTTTAGTTTGCTAATTTTCTTCATTCTTACTTACGTTTTGGGAGAAGCGATATACTATATGTAAAAAAAGGATCCCGGTATTTTTAGGGAAATTAGAAGATATGATTCTCCATACTGGAAAATACTTAAATGTCATTCAACAATGCAGTTTAGTATTTTTTTTTTATTATTTTGAAATTGAAATTATAAAATTATTGTTTCAGATCAAAATGTAAATTGCCCAAATGCAGAAGAAATTGTTTACACATTGGACGAACGGCAATATGTTGAAAAGATCGAGAAATCTTTCACTTTAGCTAGCAAAAAATTGCTTAATTTGTTACTAGAGGAAAAAGATTTAATTGGTCGATTAAAGTAATTTAATTATTGTTATTTCAAAATTGTAATTATTGTTATATTTTTATCAATTTGCATTTAAGATCTGTCAAGCATTATTTCCTTCTCGATCAAGGAGATTTTATAGTTCAATTCATGGACATTGCCGATGAGGAGTTGAGGAAAAAAGTAGATGACATTATTCCTACAAGATTAGAATCGCTTTTAGAGTTATCCTTGAGAACCAGTGTGACCAATGTTGATCCTTATAAAGATGATGTCAAGTAAATTTTATATTTTCGACGTTGATTTAAATTTGATTTACGATTTTTGATATAGAATATACCTTTTTACGGATGATTTATTATCTCAAATTTCAAGTATTGTCAGTATCAAAAGTGGCGTGATTGCATTAGGTGATTTATATTTATTATGTTGTTGCATTAATGTGTTAATTTGAAATTCACGTACTATAATTATGGTTTCACTCAATAGATCATATCGTTCCTGCGGAATGCTCATTAACAGGAATTGAGTCGTTCTCGTTCGATTACAAAGTGAAGTGGCCATTATCCTTAATTCTTAATCAGACGGTTGGTTTTAGTCAATTATTCACCAAATGTCTTTTTAAAAATATAAGTTTTTATTCCAGGCATTAAACAAATATCAAATGTTATTTAGGCACTTGTTTCACTTAAAGCATGTTGAACGGGTGTTAGGCAAGTAAGTTATCTCTCTCATCAATTGTATTAATTACTATTTACTAATTGTTATTATTTACTTGTTTAAGCGTGTGGCTTTCAAATAAAGTAGCTAAATCGTACTTATTAAGTGCTTCACGACTATATTTTCCTGCATTTGATTTACGGCAAAGAATGCTAAATTTTCTGCAGCATCTTGAATATTACATGACGTTTGAAGTATTGGAACCGCAGTGGCATATATTCATGAACAAACTTCAGTCGGTGAGTGACCTTTATGTTGTTTTTACATGCAGTTGTCGTTTGATACAGACTTTGGCAATAAATTAGAAAAACGACAAAGTTAAATGAAATTATTATTACAATAGGCTACATTTTTTATCAAGTTGCAATTTACTGTTCAGCTTTACATATATCAGGCTTACACTTTTTGCGCATTAAAAGAATTAATTTGTCTATAAAGACTAGTAGAATGTGATGTACGCGATAATCACATGTTGTGACTATTCGGAAGAAATAGGATAGGCGTATAGACGTTGACGCGTCAAGCTCTAACGACATAAGAAGTGAACTTAGGCATAAGAACGAGAATAAAAGCTTACCAGCAAAATCTCTAATAAAAAGACTTAAGTAACACATACATTTTAACCAAGTTTTATACTCATTCCGGGTTGCCACTCCACGTGGCTATTGCATACATCACATTTACGTATTTTTACCTTGGCCGCTACCGGTACGACTTTACCACAATATCCATACAAATTCATATCATAAACAATTCCGTGGCTTTTTTATTACCATTAAAAATAATTTGACTAAATTTATAACAATATTGAAAGATTGGCTTTCATTAAGTTTTTAAATGACTGGGAATTTTAAATTCGCAGGGCTATTGAGACGCCCTAAGTAATACGTTGGAAATCTCGGGTAAGCTTAGCCAAAATTAGATTCAAATTAATATTTCCTTTTAATTTGTTACTTTAATTTAAATTACTTTCAAATATGATAAACTCATAATTATAATATACTCTTGTGAAATTAGGTTATTGATGTTTAGGAAGGCTATATTCAATATAAAAAAATTGTAATGACCTGTTTCCTCCCATTTAATCCTTCTTGTAGGAATTAAAACAACAAATTAAAGGTTTGTTTTGCTTTGGGCTTAGGTTTCAAACGTTGATGATGTGCTACATTGTCATGAGGATTTTTTAAATATATGTTTGAAAGATTGCATGTTGACCAACACTAAACTTCTTCAAATTGTATATAAGTTAATGAAACTATCCACTGATTTTTCAAAGTTTATATTGGTAATTATTATGCTTAAATTATTTTTAATTTAGACATATTGAATTGATTTATTAAAAATTAATTTACAGGTTTCTAATAAATACTCCATAGATGCCGAAATTAGTAGTATGATTGATTCAACCCAGTGTTCAAATATGGAATCGTTAGAGCTTCCGGACGGACTCGACTCAAATAATGCTTTGGCGGGAGGAAGTTTTGAACAAACCATCAAAAACTTTGATTCCGAATTTACTAAATATTTAGTCATTTTATTATCTGAAATATTAGAAATCGGGCGAAGCAAAAGTAACGAAAATTTGGTCAACATTCTTATTAGGCAAGTGTACTTATTTGTTTTCAATAGGCGTCGTTAAAAAAAACATTTCTTAATTAATTTTTTTAGGTTAAATTTCAATGAGTTTTATAGTGATCATTTGGAAAAATATCGAGCAAGTCTGGCTGGAAAAACAAATACATGTAATGTGAATGAAGATGGAAATGGGAAAAAGAAACCACCAGGTTTAAAATCGCGAATTATCTACAATAATCTTTAGTTTCTATTTCAAATTAAATTTAATTTTTTTTTCTAGTTCCACCTAAAAGTCCAAAAATAGTAAAATTGAAGCATGGAAAATAGTTCTAGGCCCATAATTATATTTTAATCTGCTTCAGTAGCTTTTATTTTCACAAAAGCATAATCTTTTTTTAATTTAAAAAAAATATTTTTTTCAAAGCGTAATTATAGTATATTGCATCGATCATTGTTTTGTATTGCTATTGAAAATTTATATTTAATTTTTTTTTTTAATATTTATATTTTTTGTTAATCTAAAATTTTGCCAATTGGGATTAAAGCGGGCGTATACTAAAAAATGTTATTGGGAGTTATTGATAACGGTGTGCGCTGCCGTATAGGCTTACTGCGACATTTCTAGTTGGTTGCTTTTTATTTAGCAAAAATAAGCGAGGTGCAAGATCGATGAGAGAGCGCCTTGTTGACGTCCCTTACCACTGCATTGGGTTTCTCTATTTAGGTCGGTGACCGAGATCAAAGTAAGGCAAACCTTTTTTTAATGAATTGGTCCGAGTTTATATATTTATTTTTATTGCACTGATAGGTATTTTTATTAATTGGAGGAAAAGTAGGATCTGGTCAAAAAATTAAATTGTAAAGGTCAAAATCAGCTAACATAACCGGTTGAGGTAAGTCTGGTTTTTTTGCATGTGTAATACATTAGTCATTAGCATAAAATATATTGATATAATCGCTCGCAGGTGATTTCATCACTGTAATGATTTATACTCATAAATATAGCATCTTTTAGAAAATTAATTTAACATTCGCTAGCTTAAATTAATTTTTTTTAATGATGGTATTTATTCTAACTTTAATCCGTATTATTTTTAAGAATTTTAATTTAACATAATTTTTTTAAGCCGATTTATAATATTTTTTTTTTTTTAAATTTTATTTCAGTTTTTTAATGGTTTTTATTTTATTTGAGGCGTTGAGGTATTTCATTAAAATTAAATTTTTAAAATATTTTCCTTACATTTATATGCGAACTTTAAGGCGTAGCATTGAAAATTTTTATTTAAGCTTGTATTAAATTTGTATGTCTTCATTACAAATTTATAAATGAACAAAAAAAATTATTTTTGCCTGACATTATTTACATAAATTGAAATACAGTAATAATTTGGCTATTTAACTATCAGGCTAATTGTAATTATATTTTATTTACGCGATTTATAAAAATTATTGGAAGTTTACTAGTAACTTCCTGTTAATTTGAGATGCAATAGCCTTCCCTTGACTTTGAAACTACTGTATAGTATGCGTGTTTGAATGGACTTCTCTATAAATATTTAACTTCCTTATGGCGTGTCTAATTTTTTTTTTGCCAGTATCTAAGGATAAAAACCAGTTAAGATTTAGTATAATAAGTAATCTCAGTTATCATTTCGATCATCCTTTCTAGTCCACTTCTTGTAGAAGCTTTCGTTGGAAAGGTGAAAAGAAATTTCCTGTTTATTTTTTTCTCGTATCTGCTGAAAGTGAGCTATTATTTTTTCAAAGTGATAACGGTTTTAATTAATTAACGCTACTAATTGTATAATACTACGTTGTATTTTTTTGTTAACTACAAAATGCATTAAACCGGTACATTTTTTTCAGTATGCAATGGTGATTGTCGCTCTTAATTGTCTTGAAAAACAATTCTATTCGCGACACTCGGTACTTTGCTGCACCCTTAACCATTAAAATTGCTATATAATTATTTTTTGTAATTTATTTTTTTTTAACGTATAATAGGCGGGAGCAAGTTTTTATTTTAATTATTAATAATGACAATGTTGAAGTGCATAGCTGATTTTTGTTTTATGAATGCCAGACAGTGACAAGCATACATTGCGTGG
>JAQGAY010001489.1:0-14083 GCA_034698085.1 Polydesmus angustus | reverse complement strand
CCCGCTTTCGTGTTTAATAAACATTTAAATGACGATTTAAAATCATCATTTTAGCGTTTAGAATAATTATTAGTGTTATGGTGTTAGTCGATAACGAGCGTTTGTAAAACACAGCAGAATCTAGTTAAGGGGGTAGGGTTGATTGGGTAGGAGGAGTGGTTATCAAGAAAAGTTGATTTTTATGAGACCATAAAATTTTATGGATTATTTATATATACATGTATATAATTTTTTATTTTATCCGTCATCATGTAAACGAATAAGTGGTTTAATAAATAACCAAATTAATCTATCTATTAAGTAGCTCTCGTTATAAAGATATTTGTTAAATTGTCGGTAATAAATTATAATGGTGACGTTGGAAACATAAACATTACCGTTACTTGATTTGTAACCCTTTATTTTTTTTTTTTCAATCAATAAAAAAAATGGAGGGTCGTAAATTTATTTTAGAAATCTGTTTTATGTAACGCTCTCGAACCTTGAATTTTTTTTTGTCAGCGGTTTTTTCAGTGTGTTAGAAGAGGTCTGATTTATTATATCAGCAATAGTAATAATGATAAAAAAAAATGTTGATGAAGCCCATTAATTTTTTTATTTTCTCCTACCTGAATTCAAATGATTCTTCTTCATCCACGGGTAAATAACGGGATGCGCCGAAGAGGACTGATCGTCGTCGGGACTAGGTGATTGAATCATCTGCGAGCAGGACGAATTGGGGGTGAGCGGCGAGTTTTGTTGCTGGTTCAAATCGATGCTGCTCGACGCGCTGTTATTGTTATGAGTTTGAACGGCGACGACAGAATTGTTGTTGTTCCCCATCATCCCGATAACGGCCGATAGGCTTCCGGATGGAGGCGACGCTGAAGAGACCGGAGATCGACATTGTGAAAGCCGATTTTGTTGTTGTTGCTGTTGATGATGATGAGTAGAAACTAGATGATGTTGCAGATGAGGTTGTTGTTGTTGATGATGTTGCGCGGGCACAGGTGGTGGTGGTTGTTGTTGATGTCCGCCGCCGACGTTGGGCACGTGACCACCGTGATGAGGACCACCTGGACCTACATTATTAGCAGTCACTACTACTAAACCAGTGGTAGCGGCGTTGTTAGTGGGCGACGAAGTTTGATGAAGATTGTCACCGTTCGGAATGGGTCCGCAGGGTCCTTGGACCTGGGGCACCACCGCAGTAGCCACCACCGATGTCGCATGATGATGTAAAGAATGAGGATGTTGTTGTTGTTGCTGCTGGTGGTGATAATATCCGTTGTTCGCAGCAACCACGCTGCCACTACTACTGCCATTACTAACATGATTTGTGTATCCCATAATCGAGGCTGTTTCACGGCCATAATTTAACACGTTAGCTTGTTGTTGTTGTTGTTGTACCGCGTGATGATGGCTGCTGCTGCTGTTATTTATGCCGACACCGATTGCTCCAACACCGCCGCCGCCACCACCACCAACACCACCTCCAGCGTATCCGTACTGTTGTTGTTGATGATGAGAATGATGATGATGATGTTGTTGTTGCTGCTGCTGCGGGGGAGACGGATAATAATCGGCGGAGTCCTGCCCGGAGAAGTAGTTATTCTGCGAGTATTCTTCACTCGGCGGAAATTTGGGATCCGCGGAGTACGATCCGCCAGAGTTCACCAAAAACGAACTCATGATCATTAATTTTTAGGTGAATTGGATGGAAATAATTTTTCTTCCCAGTTGTCGTTTAACTGTTCGTTAGCCCCGCCCACCCCTTCATAAATTAGCATATCACGTGAGTGTGGCCAGCCACATACAGCGCGTCAATCTGACCCCGGCCGTGCACGTCACAAAATGATGGATGACGGTTTGCCTACCCACTATTTTTCTCTCTTCTCTCGTTGGAAATCCTACGCTACTACATGTACATTGTACACCCGATCAGGCTTGCTTCTATGCTGAGAGCGCGCCAGCTAACATGCATGATGCATGGCTGCTCTCCACCTATACCTATATATTATCTTCTGTCTCACTCACTCGCTCTTCTCGCTCGGATTCTACCGTAATACTTTTTCGTAGTGAAAATGGCTGCTTATTTTTCGATGGCGGCGGTGTAGTGGTAGAAGAGAGAAGCTCGAAGCGGGCGGAGAGAGAAAAAGTTAAAACATATGACTCCGCCTATTATATTTTTCTATATATAAATACACAGGGAGGACGTGGTGTTGTTTGTTGTGTATTGTGCGTAGTAAGCTGTTGCTATTTCATTTTTATTTTGTTCAGAACTGTGTATGCACAAAACACACACATACACACAATATTCACTCGGGTGTTTATTCGTTCTCATCATGCACTTCGGTACTCGAATCACGAAATCTTTTTCCCAAAGACTTTTTCGATGTTATTATTTATGTCGAGCCCTGTGTAATTTTTGTTTGAGGTTATATTTTAAATGTTTGTCGCGTACTACGAAATAATCGTTGTTTAATATTTCGCGCGTTTCGTTTTTTTTATTTTTTGTTTGGTGGGATTTTTTATTTTTTTTTCGTTATTTATTTTATTTAGTTGTTTATGTTTAGCTCGTACTTAAGCTAGGATCATTTGGTGTGTGGGGGAAATCCGATATAATTGTTTCGCTCAGCACTGTTGTTGTAGCAGTTTGGTTTAAGTTATTTATCTCTTTTTTGGTCGGCCAAAGTGTTTTTATCACTAGCGTTGTTGAGGTTCGGAGGGAATTTTTTTTTTTTTTTTTTTCCTCCGATTCCAACGAACACTACTACACCAGTGCCGATTTTTCTTTTTTTGAGGAGGGATTTTGGCGGATCTGTTTTCAACTTCTCCTTCACTTACCCTCAAATATTTTTTCGACTTTGATCTAGATCTGGATTTTTTTTTTTTTTTGTTATCGAAATAAAATTATATAGATATATATACTCGGTGACGACTTATTTATGTTGACAGTACATGAATTTGATAATATCTGATCTGGATTTTTTGAGAAAAAAAAAACAAACAAGAAAAATATTTAGTTTAGACAAACTTCTTTAAAAAAATGTTGAATTACTTAAAATTTATGGTCTGTTTAAGTTGATGTAAAATTTATTTTTATTTATTATCCAGCGGAAAATTTTTTTCATTATTGTACAGTATATTATTATTATTATTACCGGAATTTTTTTTGCGTTAGGCGTTGGTTGTTTTAAACGAATTTTTATGCTAATTCCGTTCAAACAGCTGTTTATTTGGTGGGTCAATACGCGCGCGGCGGGTTGTAATAATGACCTACATGTTTAATTAACGATTTGGATGCGCTATTCTTATTAATACTCCGTATTATGTTACGATATTTATTTAGTAAAAATGAGTGAGTGGGAGATAGGGGGAAAAATAATGTGATAATTAAACGGCATTTGAACCTGGATCGATGTCGATATTAATAATTATCCAGTGTTAATAATAGTGAAAGACCTCCGCTATATGAGCTTTTCTATTGTATCTCGGTAACGCGTTTGCGGCCATGATAATAACTATCATAAATTAGAAAATAAATAGGGATATTTCTCTCTCTCTTGACTTTCCTTCTCTCTTAAGTCTATCTCTTAATCGAAATAATTGAGAGTTTCAAAAATCTATTTAACAGTTTATTATTATACAAGCAGCTAAACGGTGTAATATTCCAACCAAAAAATAATGACTAGCGTAATTCTCGTTCAATTGAATATGAGGGAGGTTTTGGTATGCCATAAAAACTAATAATCCGTTAATAAAATACGGATAATTCACTGGTTTTATGAGAGATTTACTATTCGTAATTTTCTTTTAAAAATTGCTTTTCGTTGCTGGCGATAAACTATTTATTTTTATATTATTATATTTTTTTACCTTGATTTTCTATTACGAACTGACTATTATTATTATTATTCGTACGGTCACGATTCTAATTCAAGTGCGTAACGCAATCAATGTCATGCGCAGTAATACCAAAATACATAGATTGTACCTTGGTAATTCGTTAATGCTTTACATAACACCTTTTGCATTTAATATAATAAAAACCGTCCAAAATCTTCTAGTTTCATGGAATTTCTATTCTAAAATATATTAACCAACGCTATTTTTTAGAATTATTCAAAACTATTTACTACAGTACTTTAATTATACATATTAATGACGGAAAATATAAAACATTTGTTAAAGCGCATTTTAAAAATACCGGTATTTTAGTTCGATTAACCGGACCGAGTGACCCGAGCCTACCTCGGATACTAAGACGATACGAATGACATACTCGTACATAAATACTGTATTATTTTTCTCCCCATAAAATATTTATGATATCAGGGTGTTAATAATTTGAGCTTTTGAGAGTTTTTTTCGGGATTGTTTACTAAATTATAATTCAATTATTGTTATTAAGGGATAGAATGACTGGAATGTTTTTTGGTCTTTTGCCAAGGGATTGTCAGTTTTTCTAAATTGTTAAAATTAAGTTAAATGTTAAAAATGTAGATGAAAAATGGAAGAAAAAAAATAAAAAGTAGGAAAAACTATGAAAAATTAAATTATTCTATTTTTATGAAACTTGTCCGTAAGGGCGAAATAAATACAGTAAATATCATGATATAGCTAGTAAATACATAATAAACAATATTTTGAAAACATGAATGTATGTTTAGCACATTTTTATGCATTATTTTTGCAGTTGACGAATTACAATAATGCAGATAAAACTTAGCAAAAAAAAAAAAATTATATAAATTACATCTCGGATACTCGAGGTTTCATTGCGCCGATAAAATTATAAAATACTGTTTACAATATATGGATCGGCTTCGGTGTTGCATAAAATGTTATTTAAAACTGGACGATAATGACTTCGCACAATTTTAGTAAATTCTATTCCGATACAATACAATACAATACTTATTTAAAATAATAATCTTATTAACTATAGGTTTTTTTTGTTCCCCTCCGCAACGTTATTCGAAGCGTTTTCTATTTTACGCGCTACCGTTGCGCTAGGAGTGCGAATGACGTTGAAATAAGTAATGAGAAGCGTCAAGTGATACTATTTGTATCTAACAGCATAATAATAATCATTACATTATATCTTTACGAGCGTATTTAACGCATTTTTTTTTCTTGTGTGTGTATGTGTGTCTCTCCCTCTCTGACGCAATCGCTCCCCCACACCCCGTCCCCCTTCACGCGCGGATAGGATGACAGCCTATATCATTAGTGAGTATATAGGTATACAAATCCAATTTCCTGTGTGACCATTGAAGAGGTGTAGTTCAATTTCGGTTAGAAAATAAGTACATCAAAGTTGCGGGTATTTTTAGCGTTCGCGCCGCCAACGGACGTGTATAAATACATACCCCGAGAACGGTTATGTGTGCGCGCGCATGTGTGTGTTTTCTTCACTCTCTTCTACTATCTCAACGTGTCACTCTGATCGACTATTAATCAAAATGGGAAACAGTCTGAGCCAGCTCCACTTCTTCTTTTTCCTTATACCGTATACGCGTCTACGTTTTCGGGTATGTCGTGCCCATATTTCATTCATTTTGGCTGTTGCTACACAGCCTGTTCCTTACATCTTTCCGGTGAAATGTCGGTATAACGAACAATTTTGATACAAAGAAAATATTTGCGGTACCGGTATACCTAATAGTACTGTTTTTACACGGGGGATACGTTCCCGAAAAATACGCGCGAAAAAAAAATTTGTGTAAAAAAAGTAATGGGATAATTCTGTGATATTATTTAAGGGCTACCGAAAAATACGTACATTATTATCAAATTATGAAATTTTATTTTGAAACCGTGTTATTTCAAATTCGTGTAAAAAAAAATCCGTGTAAAAACAGTTTTAGGTGTATTTACTTTTTTTAAAAAAAAATAAAAAGCTAATAATTGAAATCGTGGTGAATTTTAAAGTAATTTTAATGTACAAAGTTTATATTATAATGAATTTTTTTAAAAGAAGACAATAATTGTTGTTAAAAATATGATCAATATAACGAAGTTCTAAAAACTAGTGGTTCTTTTTTTGAAGTTTAGTACAATGTTTTTTTCTGAGTGGTTTTGAGAACTGCATTTTGAATTTTTATAATTGTGTTTTCGTTTATCAAAGTAAATATTTCTCGAATGTAAAAAGTTGTATGTTATTACAGTAGCTCCTAACGAAGTTAATAAACTATCGTTAGTAGTTACAGTCAGTACTGGTTTTAGGAGGTCTTTTGAGTTCAATAATGCTTAATTTTTGGTACTTAAGGATGGCTTTTTTGGGTTTTTAATAAAAGTTCCTGAAGTTTGAATTTTGAGGAATTGAAATTTAATGATAGTTTTTTGTTTGGTAAGTGATTGTTTTTTTGAGTTTGTTTATTATACAGAAAGTTGTTTCGTGTTTATAGAGCCAATTTTAATTACTACGAAAAAAATCAAACGCCATTCTTGTTGCAATTCGCTTTATCGACATTTCACTGTTTCGACTCAACCGTTTCGAATTGCTCTTTTTTTTTTTTTTGCTTCTTCTACACTACTCTCATTTCTCTCACTCACTCTTGTCTCTCTCTCGTCCTCTTTATTCATCACTGCTTCTACTTCCTAATTGAGATTTCATCGCGATGATAACTCTTGTTCAATAAGCGTAGACGATGAACCGGTGTCCGAAAAATATTATTCGATATTCATGACAGTACCACTACCAGGCGGGATCTTCCTACGCGTGTTCCAACAACCCCGCGCATGACGTCGAATAAAGTTACTAGCGAGCCAGATCAGACTGTCTCGTTAAGCGTCGAGAGCAGGAACATCCCATTGTGAATTGATCGACCGAGCGAGCTATTTTATTTTTGCGCCTTTTAAAAAAAAATTTATCCGTGTCATTATTTTGGAGGACAGAGAGATCAGAATTGTGTCGCCACCTTGCGCCTTGTGTGTGTGTATATGCGCCTGTGTACGTGCGCATGCGGTGATGACACATCTGTGTAGTGATTAATAGTCGTTTTCTATTATGAGATTCTTTCAAAAAAAAAAAAAAAATGTATATATATATTTTTTTTACTTAATAGCTGTCGGTGGGTCGTCAGCTATTGTGATAGTTAAGCTTTGCACCGCGTGCGATTTGGCGCGCCATAACTTATTTGCTTGGTTATGTAATAATGAAGGTGTTTGCATACTCAAACTAATCATTTTGAACTTGAAATTTATATAACTTTTTTTTTTTTTGCAAGAGAAAAATAATTTTTTTTGAAGCTTAAATTTTTAGGCGAATTTTCAAAATTTTTCTACGGTAAACGGTATTTTTACCGAGCATTAAATGCGCAGTGCAGCACTCAAATTTTGATAAATGACTAGAGATAACTTGTTTCCGCTTTGCTTTTTTTTTTAGAAAAAAAAATTTTTTTTTTTTTTTGGTACATATCCTTAAATCACAGCTAATAAATGAATTTAGTTAGAAAAATTCCGGAAATCACGAATATTTACGACGAAAAGTCCACAAAAATTTTCGTATTTTAATGATTGATATTTTTGTACTTTTTGTTACCGGTATTTTTTTAAAAAAAATTACAGTAAATATTATTATTCGAGAATGATTTATTTTTAGTTGCACATAATAATATTTTCTCACGTTTAAATCCGTGTTTAAATTACCAAAAAAAAAAAAAGTTTTTTATTCTAAATCCTATTCATTGCATATTCTTCATAAATAATTACCGGGTATAGAAACAATCAAGTTTTTTTCGCTTTCTTAATTTAATCAATTTTTTTTTTTTAAATTTCAAATACATGTAATTTTGTTTACAATAATTTATTTTTGAAATGCAAATTTCATAATTTGGTTAAAGTGATATTTTTAATATTGGAAACGTTTAATTACTAACAGGAGCCTAGGAGGTTAAAAAACATAACAATTTGATTAAACTGGAAAATTCGCTTATCAAAACATTCTCCATTATCTACGTTTTGAAAAAAAAAAGTTTTTTGTTTTCCGAAAAAGATAGTTTATCACTCTTTCACGAACGTCATTAGATTGATGTATTTCTTTCCATCGTCAATTTTTATCGCTTAATTAGATTGTACGGAAGATGTAGAGCGATCGCGAAAGCAACGCTATTTTCTTTAGATAAAAGTTTTAAGGGGAAGGTCAAAAACGATAAGGACGGTACATCGAAATACGGTACCGTATATTTTTTATCCTTTTCTCCGTTGTTTATGTTATATACGGTATTTTTGTAGATGACAGGTTGTAAGTGAGGTGCATTACTCGATCCATCGGTTGAGGTCGCTTTGGAATGACGTCGGCCGATAAATCAACCGTGGTTTTTTTTCTCTCTCTCTCGCTTTCGTTCCCTGAGAGTTAATTCTCAGTTGTATCGTAAAGCAATTGGTCATAGATTTTTCACTAGCTCTACTTTTTGGATCCCCCGAGAACGGGAGCCGAAAGGGACGACCCATTCGAAAGCCATTAACATTTTAGCCAAAGAGCCCAGCTTCCACAACATTCTTAGTATTTATACCAAACTTTTACTATGAACTACTAAACGAATAAGAAATTATTCCCCAGATATTTGGGATATATTATATGCTTGTACAAGAATATATATAATAACAAAAAAAAAAAAGAAGACAAAATATCTAATGAAAGAAGACGTTTTAAGTAGTTCACGAAGAAAGGTCAGGCGAAACTTACATATTGGAGAATTCAAATTATTGCACTTTGGGGAATTGGACAGCGGTTCCGTTTTCCTACCCTTGTTTTTATCGCGATTCGACATACGCATACCACTTCGGTGACAACATTTCACGTTTAACAATACATGTAGGACGAGTAATAATATGCGAATAAAAGAGGATTGAGGTTTTTGAGGGAGATGGACGGCTGAGGAAACGGTCAACAAAGCAACGGTGTAGCTCGGTGACTTAGTTGGCCATAACAGAGAGAGAACACGATGGTCACACGGCAGTACAGTGCAGGAGTAATGGTGATGGCTGATGTTTGCTTGATGAGCTGAGTGGTCGGCAACTTCGCAATCATACAAGTTTTTTTTTCTTTTTTTTTTTTTTAAAGCTCAAGTGTGTATTTGTGAAGTTGCCAGTTACTAGAAGATTTTCGGTAATTCGTTCGGTCACTAGGTTAGAAATGTTGGAAAGATCATAATAAAACTATACAATTTGTATGCAAGCAAATTCGATCGTATTATTTAGAAATGTGAATAACAATAGTTCGAGTGAATCAAAAACATTTTTCATTTAATTAACGGTATATATTTATTATTTGAGTTCAAGAATCTACTGTAATTTGATGAATTGTATTCAAAATGCTTGATTTTTTCGAATTACAGTATTAAAACGATACATTTTATTTTTTGAATATTAATGAAATTTTTGGTCTATTATATAATTAATTTATTCTTTTGAAGTTCAGAAATGAAGGAATTAACTTATTAACAGTACTGTAATTCAAATTTTTAAATCTAAAAAATACGAAAAATTTACTAAATACAAAATTTAACTAGGGTAATAAAAATACACAATGAAATATAGGGCTTTCGTTGGATGACGATAGTTTTGAAGCATAAATAAATCAGTCGAATTTTAATGAAAATCAATTATTTTTTATATATTTACACTAGTAAACTCCTCTCATTTAATAATAAAAAAGCAATTTTTAGAATGTGACCTCTACAACTGAGTCGGCACGGGTAAACGTTCTCACGCGTTCACTTTGACAGCTACAACATTTGCGGACTTCCAGCCTGCACCTGCCGACATCTACCATAGGATTAATGCAAATTTCTTTAAATTTCCTTGGGCTCATCAGAAAATACGTGCCGAATCAGTTGTAGAGCTCATATTCTAAAAATTGCTTTTTTATTATTTAATAAGAGGTATTAATTAATGGAAATTTTAAAAAAAATTAATTCATTTCTGATCAGTTCTGATTTATTCATGTTTCAAAACTATCGTCATCCAGCGAATACCCTATAGAAAACGAAATTACGAAAAATAAATTTTATACAGATTTACAGTATGTTAAATTATGCATGTAGATTTTCTTCGTATGAATATTAAGAAATAATTTAAAGAAAATCACTCAAACATGCGCGCAAAAGAATTAGTCTTTTTATGAAAATCAGTAAACATAATTATTTTGAAAGTTTCAATCACGAGGTTTTCCAATTTTATTTTCATTCATCGAAATTATGAATAAGTAAAATTCATACAGTACAGTATATTACAGTTTATTCTAGAATAACCACCACGTCTAAAAAAATACAAATTCACATTTTCGATGCAAAAAAATTTCTGAAATGCGTCTGAAATTAAAATGCGTTGAAATGATCGGAAATGTTTCTTATCATTTCAATATTCTGAAAATTCAGACTTTTGATTTTGATTGAACAGAATATTAAAAACAATTTTTTTTAATGCCAAAACAACGCAGTTTTCGGAAAATTGCGAAATTTTATCGTTATTTGAATTTTGATCCTAAATTCTCGGAAAAGCAAAAAGTTAAAAAATGAGACATCAAAAATCAAATCGAAAACGGTTAAGTTTTCTGAAAGTCGTTTGATTTGAAATTAATAGCGCGTAAAAGAACTCTTAACATATTCAATTAGTAAGTTATTCGATTTTAATCGCGTGGGTGAGACCGGTTATTGAATCAGGTATTGTCACGGGTATCAATTACGAGTACCTCGACTTTTGGTTGCTCCAGCCGTTGTTGTTGTTGTTGTTGTTACGAGTGCGGTGGATATGATGATGGTCCGGGTTCACATCGCCAACCTCTCTAGAACCGAATTTGTTTTTTATATTTTGGAATACAAATTCGGATCTACAGGGTAGACGAGATGACCGATTCTTTTTTTCTTCTTTGTTTTTGTTTTCTCCCCTACATTCCATTAAATTCACGAAACAAAACTTTACATGGTATATACAGTATAATATGCGTACTCGTGAAACAGTTTTGTGAGGCGATAGAGCGAAAAATCAGAAAAATGTCACCAAAACACGCCGAATTCTAAGGAATTTGATAAACAAATGCGACATGTCACGCATGAGAATAAAATATTTTTACCGGGCGAACCATTAGTCAGTTCGAGACATCGGAGGCTTTTTGCGGTTGTTTTTTTTTTTCTGTTAAGCAGAATTTATTTATTTTTATTTTATCTTCTCTCTTTCGTTTTTACGATTTACATTTTGGGTGGTTTTTTTCGGAAAGAAAATGAAATCGAGTACAAGGGTTGTTTTTTTGGGGAGAAAAACATGTCTTTCTCGGATGCAACGAGTAATTCGAGTTTTTCGGCGATGGATAAACGTTGAAAAATCCGAAGGTAAACGTGTCGACACGGACGTGCGTTCACCACTACCCAATTTCTACCACCCAACGAAATCCCTCGTTTTAGCATTGGTTTTACGCGAGTATTTTACCGTTTCATAATACTGTACCGGTATGTACTGTCGTGTTTTCGTATTTTTCTCCGGTGATTTTCCTCGATTTTTCCACGCGTTTTTACGGTTTGACTAAAAGAAAAAAGAAGACAAGCGCGGTTTTTGATATTTTAGGTAAAACGTTGTTGTTATTTTTTTTTTTTTTTGGAAGAAGTTGTTTCCCATACTTTTTACATAAACAACAATTCGGCCGAAGAGACTTGACCTGAATATCAATCAGTTTTTTTTTTTTTTTTTTGGCTGACCTCAAGCTTTTTATAAGAGCAAGGAGGAGATAGTTACATGCTCAAATTGTCTGAAATGATAAATATTCTTAGTCGAAAATTTTAGGTGGAGTAAATCGGAAGGCGTTTTTATTTATTTTATTTTTGCTTTGTTTATTTATTTATTTGTTATTTATTTATTTTTTTTTTCGTGTTATTGTTATTTTTTTTAAAATTAATTTTTAACTCTCATTTAATAGAGTAAAAAAAACATTGTTTTCCGTTGTTTTTTTTTTTTTTGTTTTTTAGTTTTTATTTAAATTGCTTCTTCAAATTTAATCGACGATGAAATTATATAGATGATATGTACAGCAACGCTTCGATATAACGAATTACAGGAAGATTTAAAATTTATTCGTTGTACTGAATATTTGTGGGAATGAAGGTTGATATAAAAATTTATTCAAAAAATGAATTAACGGAAGTTTAAAAAAAAGTTTGACGAGTTATTTATTAAAATTTCGTGACACTGTACCGATCGTTTCCAACCGAAAAAGGAACGAGTTTCGAAGTAACGCAATTTTTTGTGTGAATTTACCGTAAATGAAAAAAATATTTTTCTGACCATAGGCGTTTTATTTCATATTATCTTATTATTTTGTAGTCGTTTGCAATATTTTCGCCAACTTAACACATTTGATGCACCGAAAGCGATTTATTATTTTTTTTAGGAAAGTTTGTTTTGAATTGATGAAACATTTGCACCATCTGCGTCAAAACCATTTTCTATTAATTATTATTATCATCCTAACCAATAGCGCGCTTATTAACTACGCACATTATTATTTGAAAGGTGTGATATCGGCAGAAAAAAATTAGCAGCTAAATTGCTAACATAACTTATCTCGAATCGACTGTCACTTTCGCTTAGGTAAATACAGTAGCTGCCAATATTAATAGTAAAGTTTGTCAGGTGCGCAAAACTCAATAGAACGCGCACAGATACTTGGTGATTAGAAAATAATATACACGGTATACCAAAAAATGCGAACCCAATGAATTTGTACACTAATCCGTTGAATAATCTATACATTTCATTAACACAAGGAAAAATTTGACTACAATTATATTTTTTTAAACATTTGATACTAATGTAATATTATTGTAGAATTCTTTTGGGAGATTTCAAAGTTCGGTTCCATCTACAGTATTTTGATTATTTGAATGTTTGGTATTAAAATATTTTTTTGATATTTTTAATACTTGGGATTTTTAAATTATTCTTGGTGTGACAACCTTTCGTTATTGTGAGAAATTTTAACTTTGTTTTTTTTTTTTTTTTTTTTTTTTTTTTTAATTTAATCGACGTACGTTCCAAAATTGTCGTACAAAATATTCAAAGTGTTGCAATGATTTCAAAACTTAGAAATGATTGTCGACACCGATTTCAAAAGAATATTCATAAACACAATAGGAAATTGCGGAATTTATATACATTATATTTCGGGATTATTTTAAAATTATAAATTATCAGGTATTAGAGATAATAATTATAATATTTACAATGTGCCACCTTTTTATTGAACCACCTTGTACGTTATGTAGTACTGTACTTAATTATATTTTTCATAACTAATTAACACTAAAGACCAAAAAAAAAAAAAAATCAGAAAAAATAACTACAAAATTTCAGATAAAGCAGTAACCAAATTGAACATTTAGTACTTTAATTCTAAATTAGTATTTAATTTCCGATTTCTAACTTTCTCGATTAATAATCGACGCTTTAAGGGGGGGAACATTCTCAATTTGGGTTGTTCAACGTGTTCAACCGCGTCACACTTATATACCGCTTTTTTTTTTCTTTTTTTATTCCTCCCCCTATTATCGATCGGCGAATAATTTGGTTCAATTGGAGCAGCACTTTCGCATTTCATCACTAGAGGCGCTTTGGCTTTGGATAAGATCATCGATTTCTCAGAGACTCGTTTTTTTTCTCCCTCTCTCCTTTTCTTTCGAGCTAAGTGTAAAGTAGTTTTACAGCTCAAGAACAAAAAAAAATCTTTCTCAAGGCGTTCGGAAGATGATCGAATCCTATTGGCTGATAGCTAAGCATCTCGTTCGTTATTTTTCCGCACCAACACTATTCTGGTATATAGTAGGCTTCCCAAACTTTTTTTTCTCGTCTCCTTCCTGAATACACCGGGTGATAAGATGAGAGAGGGAGAGGGGAAGTTGGGAGGGAATCATAAAAATTGAATGTGTGGGGCGACGCATAAATCACAAATCATCGATGATTGATATCTCAAATCGAAAAAAAATGATGTATTATTTCGGTTAAGACTTATATAAGGTAGGTGGGCTACCGTAGTTAGTCGAGTCTCAAAACAAACGTCGCGTTAAAGGCTTTTTCTAGAGAGTATGTTTGAAAAATAAAATGATTT
>JAQGAY010001488.1:0-14085 GCA_034698085.1 Polydesmus angustus | reverse complement strand
TATAACGCCTAATTGCGGTGCTTGCTTCACACATTATTACAATTATAAAAATAAAATCATAAGTTTAAAATCATAAGAATTATTGCTTAAAACAGAGTTATTACGAACCTCTACAGCACTTTGCAACACGCAAAAATAGGCTTGAAAGGCCGCCTGCAATTGTACCAATAATATTGGAATAAACTGTGCTGTAGCTTAAACTCAATATTAATAATAATTACGGCTTTTTCAGCGTTAGTTATGTCCGAACTTGGTGATGGCCAAGCAACCACCATTGAATCATTATAGGATTCGAAAAAGTCATTGACTAATCCCATCACTGTTATGCACATTTGATCGCCTCCATTATTAACGGCTTCTTTCGCGCACGTTTCCAATGTCGTATTCCAATTTTCCTTTATTAAAATTAAATTATAATAAAATTAAACACGGAATTTAAGTTTTTCACTGTGAATGTTGATCAACATACCACAACTCCGATCAATGGACATTCGTTTGTCTAAATTTTAAAAATTTAATTAATTTAATAATTATGCTCCATTGTAGATTATTAATTTCAAAATAACAAATAAAAACCTGTGCTATAACTGCATAGTTGATAAAAGCAATGCTAAAAATCAGCACGATTAGTTTGGATGTGATACTCATTTTATAGTTGATAAAAGTGTCCAATAAATTTTAATCCTTTCAATTTCATTAACTTTGAATTAATGATAGCAATAATATTTTCTTTTATATATATATACACGAGTAGTATTGATCATGTGATAAGGAGGTGATTCAATCTCTGATCAACAAAAAATTGCATTTTGCGAAATTGAATGTTGATAGCATGGGGCGCAAGGTAATTCGCTGTTCCACAACAATTGCAATTAAATTTTCAAATTGCATCCTGCTCATAAGAAGAATTGATGCCAATTCTGAGCCCCAAAACACAAAAAATTGTCGTAGAATGTAAAATAAACAGTTTTTAATATCCTGTGCGTACTATTGATAAGCTGAAATCAAGGCCAACCTATAAAACTTTCCAATGAATAAGCGTTGTTACCTCAACAAACAAGTTTCTCGCGATAATAATATGGCGAATATAATTAACTTATGAGTCTATTTATTTACCCTACAAAGATTTGTGGAATCTAAATTTTAAACAACTATAGGCCTATTGCTAAAAACTCTGCATCTTAAATTATGGACAATTGGGGACAATCGAAAATTATTTTGCTCAACTAACAGTTTTGTATTTCATTGCAAAATATTTATACAATATTATTGTATTATGTTAATCAATATTTTGGTGTCGATGTCTAATTCTTTTTAATGCGCGGAATAATAATTTCTGTAAGGCATCCTAGTTTTAATTTTTTTTGGCAACAGTCCCTAATCTATAGTGGCGAAATCAGGATTTCAAAATAAAAAATGGGTAGAATAACATGCTCTAACGTTGTACCTTATTGCAATAAATAAAAAAATGTCCAAAATGTATAATAATGTATAGGCCTATAGGATATTAATAAAATATAGGATGTACACCTTTTGCGTTCGTCGATTGTCGCATGCAGCACCTTTGTCATTCTGAATCATCCTTTTTTTACCCCCCCTTGACCTAATTTTCTGATACGTAACAAATAATTAACTAATTTAAAAATATAATAATAATTAGGAATACTTAATTATTCAATTCCAAGAGGTAAAAAACCAATTAATGTAACGCATTTCATCAATGCAATTTAATTTTTAAGCCACCGGAAAAAGGATGTATCACAATGACGCACTTTATTGCACACTTCTCTTGTCATAACTGTATTGTTATTCATCGTTATCTTAGTAGCAATAAAAAGAAAATAATAATAATTTATATTTATATTTATAATTATAATAATTCAACTGAAACAACTTCTTTGATAGGCATAGCTGTTTTATTACATTACCGGTATTAAATTTATTAGGTCTTATAAAATTCTGTATTTAATATTATACTAATACAGTTTAATAAAATTGCTGTTTGCTAAAATATATTTCATTATAATTTACGTTAAGCGGTTTCAATACGCTAGTTAAAATCAATAAGCAATGGTCCCTGAGAGTCCCAAATATCAAACAGTAGCTATCTCAAAAAAAGCTTTATAATTATACCACTTTTATCATAGTAACAAAATACAGTAATAAAATGCACGCTTTGTTGTAGGACAATAATGCTGATAAAAACAAAACTTTCAAAGGAAAAAAAGAAGTTTTTAACAGCAGAAATTTAATATCGTTAAAAATATGAGTTACAACTGATCAGCAAAAGAAAGAGAAAAAAATGTCCATTTATAAGATAATTATTATAATTAAAGAATTTATTGATCATCTTTGTGTATTAAAAAAATACGTATTAATTTGTTTACTCGATAACAAAAATTGGAGCAATTATTTTTCAAATAATTAAATTCATCACATAACGGTGATCATGAATGGTAATACAATGCATTTTTATAAAAGTTCTACGTAATTAGCGGGAAATAAACCACTTTTTCCCCGGCAATCACCTTTCCACCATCCTTCGTCGATCTAATAATTATTACAATTTCAAGTTAATCAATACATAATTTGATGTATAAAATTATTGCAAAAAATACCATTTCAATATTGGAAATCGTATCACCCGGATCGAAAGTAATTTCGTCCTCGGCGGCTAAAAAAACCGAAAATGAAAACACTTGTCACAAATTAATAGTTATTACACATACAAATCTTCAAACTACTTATAAACTAGTATAACAAGTACAGTGCACTTAATTTTTTTTCTAACTTTTGAGGCAGACGTAAAAAAATGAATCTAATAAATAAATCCTAAGAATTATTATTATTAAAAATGAATTACCCGCTTCATAATCGTACAGCGCGATGGCATTTAGACCCGACTGACTCTGATCGGAAGTTTGATGCGGACTTTCCTCTTCCACTTCTTTTTGAATTTTCCTTTCTTCGACATGTTCAGGCGATGGATTTTTAAAATGATGATTCTGATTATCTTCGATAGCGGACTGTTCTTCATCATAACGTGCTTGCTCTTCTAATTCCTCTTCTTCGTCAAATCCTTCAAACATAATTTAGCTTTAAAAAGATATTCATTTACAAAACCCGAGACCAATTACCGGAAGGTTCGTCGAATTCATCGTCGTCGGTGTATTTAATGGTATTTCTTTGCTCAGGTTTATGTTGTTCTTCAATGGTGTGGTGAACTGGAGAGACTGGCTTCTGTTCTTCAAACTGGGGTTCTTCATGATGAACTACTGAAGGAGGTGAGGGCTGACGCACAACGGCTGCTGGTGGTGGTGTGGGACTAGTTTTCACTTGGTTGGCGACTGCTGGAGACTGCTTAGCAGGTTCAAATACTTTTTTGGCAACTTGTCTGGGTACGGGTGCGGGTTCAGCCGCGGCTGCAGCATTCGCTAAAGTTTCGAACTTTGCTCGCATAGCCTTAGTTTTATCCTTACTTGACACTAAAAAATTAATATTAACCTTAAAATATATATTATAAACTACGTAAATTTAAATCTTACTTGGAACAGTATTTTTATTTTCTTCCGCTTCTGATTTCTCGACTTCATCGTATCTATGAGCAGACTGAATAATATAAGAATTAATCAAAATATTATTGCTGAAGTTGTTCCATACAATGGAAATAATAATAATTTTTTATTCAACTTGCCGGATCTACTCTGTCTGCTTGAACACCAAATTTGCCTCCAAAACCAACTTTCATATCCGTTTGAGAAGGATGAGGTTCAGGTTTAGTTTTCTCGTCCCAACCTTTGGCTGATTTGTCTTGTCTGTCGGTTTGAACTCCGAACTTTCCACCAAACCCAACAGCATAATCTATAATCATAATAATATTTATGCTAAAATCAACGTGTGTAAGCAATATTACCTTTTTGCGATTCGTGCTTTGATAAGGAATCATGATGCTCCCAACTTAAAGCAGATTTATCTTGCCTATCAGTTTGCACCCCAAACTTTCCACCAAAACCAGTTGAATAATCTAATTAAATGAATAGTAATAAATTGAAAATTTTCCATCACTGACAACAATTTATTTTTATACAACAATATTGGAATCCAAAAAAAAGACATTGAAAGTAATAAACCTGTTTGCGATTCGTGCTTTGATAAGGAGTCATGATGCTCCCAGCTCAATGCTGATTTATCTTGCCTATCAGTTTGTACGCCAAATTTTCCTCCAAAACCAGTTGAATAATCTGAACACAAAAAATGTATAAATTAATTCGAATAAGTTTCTTCGTAATTTCTTTTATAATCAAACCACCTTTTTGTGATTCGTGCTTGGATAACTTTTCATGATATTCCCACCCGACGGCTGATTTATCTTGGCTTTCTTTTTGAACTCCATACTTCCCACCAAATCCAGTAGAATAATCTATTATTAAAAAAAAACTTATTAAATAATTATATAAAATTGTTAACCATCGATCATATTAAAATTACCTTTCTGAGATTCATGTTTTGATAATTTTTCATGATATTCCCAGCCAACAGCAGATTTATCTTGGCTTTCTTTTTGAACTCCGTATTTACCTCCAAATCCCGTAGCATAATCTTAACCAAAACTCGTTAATATTTTTATGAATATAAAACCATTTGATTTAAAATATACCTTTTTGGGACTCGTGCTTTTCCGGTTTATATTTATAATCCCAACCAACAGCGGACTTATCTTGTTTTTCAGTATCGACGCCAAATTTACCTCCAAATCCTGTAGCATAATCTTTTTGAGAGGCGTGTTTTTGTAGTTTCTCCATATAATCGTGCCCAACTGCTGACTATAAAGTTGCGAAGAAAATAATATTAAATGTTTTCCCTCCAATATTATTCTAATGCAATACGCATATTAATTAATTTTTTTACCGAATCCATCCTATCCTTTTCTACACCAAATTTTCCTCCATATCCGTAAGAAGGATTCGACCCATCATCATAATTCTTTTTCTTTATGTCGGCGTCATTTTGTGCCACTTGTTGACGTAAATCATTTAAACTGCATTTACAAAAGCAAAATAAATCATCAGATACTGTATTTAAAAATTTGTAGCTCAACTATAGCGTATCAATAATAATACCGTATACAGTATTTAAAACCCTTTTAATAATTCCTAAAAAGTACTATTTTTAAAATTTACTCTAAAGCGGCTGCTGTTCTTCCTGATCCCTCGATGGTTTTCGAGCCCCATCGTTGTTCACTTTCCGAAACATCATTTACAAAATCAGGGTCTGTCTCCCAGTCGTCGTCATTGGATTGATTTGGACAAACTTCAACGCCAAGATGGGATTTCCACATTTTTTAATAGATCTATCTATACAGAAAATAAAATACTACCAATTAGACATGAATAATATCGCTGAAAGCGCCTATAATGACTTTTCAATTATTATCATGTTCCTGATAATATAGAAATCTAAAATTATTTTAAATTTAATTAAATGACGCTGTATCGGCGGGTGGGTGATAACTCTCATGATAAACATGATGACATGTCAAATGGGTGTGTTACCCTCAGATTTAACGCTTTTAACATGCCATGGCACATAATTATATAAGACTAACATTTCAATAAAATAAGCGCAACCAATTACCTTTTTAACCCTGCAGTTTCAATGTATTTTCAATCTATTGATGAGTGAGTGAAAAATTATTAAAGTAGACTTCAAAACTTCATAATCAACTTTTGATTTCGTTTTCACACGCAAACATTCAATGACGCTCCAGGAAATTGATGTCACCCGCCTCAGCCGTCACTTGCATGCGCGCTTCATTTCAAATAATATTGGAAAAAAATTAAAATCATAATTATTGTTTTGATTGAATAGAAAAATAACTGTTCTTTAAAATAAACTTATAATAAATTTAAAATGAACACCCGATTTAATTGTTTTCCTATATATCAATAATGAACATAATTATATCATTATAAAAATAACAATAACGCTTTATTTCATCATTTTTTTTAAAAAAATAACACAGGCGCATGATAATTATTATACTATTTTTATATAAATTGAAAAAATAATTTATTTAAAAACAAAAGTAATAAACCGGTATTATAATAACAATAATAATTTTAACCCAGCAATTTTAAATTAAACCACTTTGAACGACGATAATATTTTGGATTGGATAAATGTGTGATGGTTTGACTATAAAAGTGGTAAAACAAGGCTGCAACTAAAATGCAAAAAAAAAAAAATATGATAAAATATTGTTGTTTTTTTAAAACAAACATTTAAAACTTTCAGGTTACCGGTTCTTTGTAAAATAAATAGAAGGTGGTATCCAGTTGGCCAAACAAAGTTTCGATTGGACCAATTTAAATTCTAAAAATAATGCCGCTATTTGTATTAATAATAATTCTTATGATTTTATATTTACCAATTTCCAAGTGTGGTACGCGATACTAAGACCGAGATAAATACCCGAGGTACAGATAAAACATCGGAATTTGGAAATTAAAACCCAAATTAAACCAGCCTGAAACGCAAATGTACCAAAGAACATCAAAAATACAATAATAATGTCCAACAGAATGAACGTATCTTGAAGGCTGTGTATAGAAATTAAATGTTAGAAACCACAGTGATAAAACATGTCCAGTAACTCACTTACACGTACAAAACTAATTCTATGACGTTTTCAACATTCAAAATGTCTGCAAACGTATTGATGAAAATATCCGAAAATATCATAAGCAGGTGTAAATAAAGAACGATGCAATATCTACCGCTTTTCATATTATTTTACTTGTTTAAAAAAACTTATTAACTGCCTTTTTGACTTGGTAATCACAATTAAAATACAATACATATACAGTATTTCAAAAAAGCACAAAATATTGAAAATTCAAAATGTTTTGTTTTGCAAGTTGCCATAGCAACAGCAACATCAAAATTTATCTCTATGGTTGCGGGTTCAAATCCAGGGTTTCAAAGTCAGAATGAAAGTTCTACTCAATTTAAAATAATTATAAAAATCTTTCTTTTAGTGGGCTTTCCTAAGAAACTAAATTTCTGACTCATTAAACAAAGACCAAAATAAAATTTTAAGAGAATAATAAAAATACATCTTGATATTAAAACAGAGAAAATTTAAAATTTTATTCACATTTTCAATGATAAATTAACAATTATTATTAATATGTTTGTTAACGGGTGAAAAATTTAAAATGGGGATAGGTGCAGTTGAAGATCGAGGTGAGCCGTTATTCCTCATATTGCTATCTTCCACTTTCTTTTTAGGAGTCATAAGACCTTTCCATCTGTACAAAAAATAAAAACAATTGAAATTCCTTCTTATTTAACTATATATAAAGATTTAAAAATACTTTTCCGTTTCTTCGAGAGAATACGAGTCAACGATACATTTCCATTTGTGAATGTTTGGGTACAGCAATGGATTGATTTGAGTATCAGCCAGGGCCCGCAAAACATCGAGGTCAAGTTTAGAAGGTGTCATACTTCAACAATACAAACAGTTAATATATATACCTAACAGAGTGATAAAGACCAGCAATTAGTTACCCATTCATAAACAGATCCAATTCTTCGCTCGGAGATAAGTACTCGTCGTCTGAATCTGAAGAAGAATGAGTAGGAGACGAAGGAGGAGTAAAGAACTCCTCTTCTGTCGAGTCATCAGCTAAACAAAAATCCTTTATCATCAACATTTACCATATGTTAAAATTAGCTTTACCCCATGTACACGTGCAAAATCGTTGAGTTTCCATTTGAAATTCCTCGCATAACAACCGCAACTGGTTAAAGATGCAACTAACATGTTCTTCCAACTGGATAAAGTTCGATAGCACTTGTTCGCGGTTTAAATAATAATTATGCACGCGATAATTTTTTTCATCAAAACTTGTGTCCGCCATGGCTTCGGTTAAGAAAGTCGTCTGGCAAAAGTTCACATTGTAATCGATATCTTGTGCTAATAATTCGGCGATTTGGCCGTGAACGCCTTTCAGACTGCCATTAACACCATGACTATTTTGTAAGCAGTTAAAACTAGCTAATAAGTCACGTATATCTTCGTCGTTCAAATAATATTCTTTTTCCATCGTTTCTCCCAGTTTTCGCGCTATATCTTTGCACAGCCTTAAAGCGTAATCATTTTCTAATTCTACGTTATTGTAATCATCAGCTGCCTCGTTATTAATATCTGGAAAAAGCACCATTGTCGGACCTTTTATCGGAGAACTTAATTCTAAATTTTCTAGTCTCCTACATAGGTTAGTAATGGGACTAATCTCACTGTCCATGAAACTATTATTAAAATCATCCGAATTGAATGAGCACTCTGCACTATGATTTGTAAGCTCTTCCACCTTTAACAATTAAAATTATAAAACAAAATGTTAATTAAATATGCGTAAAGTGAAAGAAAACCTTTAAAAGTAATTCTTCCCATCTCAATTTAAGGAAATGTTCCAGCTTCTCCAAACCCGATTCTTTGGAAACGTCGCAATATCCAAAAGGCCATTGTTCTTTCCATTCAACGTTCATTCTTTTCGCGTGGCACCTAAAATATATTTTAATCTTTTATATTAAGCAAAATATATAGTTAACTTGTTTACCTTCCAATCCTTTCGTAGCCTTTTTCCATGTCCGACAACTTAATAGAACGAAACGTTTGAGGAGGAATCAATCGACTAGGAGATTTTAACATTCTGTGAAAGTCTTTGGCCTCATTTTCCGACATTGGTCCAGCCACAGCCCTCATCACAGGTGTGGCCAATATCGAAGAGTTGGATTGTTTTTCCAGAACTAACTCTTCCAAAGTGCGATTTCTTTTGGCTGGGGACATGGGCTCACTCACGTAGGGTGGAGACGATTCATCACTGTTAACTAAAATTGCTACAAAATACTTTTCTATATATATATAAAATCATTACCGTAATTAATATATTATAATTTTAAATTATTAAGTAAGCATGCCTTCAAAGGCTTTAGCCATGGCAGCTTTTAACTCAGGTGTAACTGCTTGTGGATGACATCTACTTAAAGCAACCTAAAAGTTTTGAAATATAAAAAATTAAATTAAAAATTATTGACTTCGAATTATACCGCTTTTGCCGTGTTTCCAAATTTGTTTTCCAAGGTTTGATCACACGCAGGATGAGACACCAAAATAGATACTACTTCTACAGCACCGAATTTAGCAGCAAAATGTAAAGGAGTTTCGTTTAACTGAGAAATAGTTAATCGTTAAAACAAATATGCCTTATACAAACATTGAACCTTTAAAAAAAGTATATCTACTCCTTTATCTCGCATGTTCAAGTAGAGATCTACTAAATATTTGGTCCTCCTCATACAATCAGCTGGTCTTTCATCGCTGTACATGAGTTGCATGAAAGCTGGATTTTCTATAGTTTCAAGTAATAGACGACACATTTTTGAGCCATTCTTGGATTTAGCCGCAATATGCAACGCGTTATATCGAGCCCCATCCTAAATAGAATAATTACGAGTCAATTATAATATGACGAAAACATTATAAATAACTGGAAAAAATTACGTGAAATATAGTTGGATTATCAGCTTGACCAATTAAATAGCGAGGGTTTTTCCATACAGTATCTTTAAAAGTTTCTTCGTCTCCGTGATCGATAGCTAATCGTAATTTCACTATTTCTTGTGGTTTAGGTGCACGAAAAGCTGATCCTTTCTCTGCAAACGCAACAAATTTAGTCCCAAACAACATTTTAAAAATAATAAAAACAACGTTTATACCCTCCTCTCCGTTAACTTTTTTGATTATATATGGAGAAAGTATTTGCTCGGGGGGCATCTTCGCAAACACTAAAGCTTCTTCGCGGCTTTTCGTTGCCTTGAACCTACACGATTTGTATTTTTTCACAATGACCTTTACTTCTTCATAACTTTTAACAACTAGCGGCACTAAGAATTTAGATAATTATTTACAACAACTCTTCCAAATCTTAAAAAACGTTCTTATAATATTTACAACACTCGGACTCGTCGAAATCTAGCGTAAAACAGCTTTTTGGATACCAAATTCCATAGTGGGTCTCAATGTTGTTGTCCATTGGAGTGGAGTTCACCCCGTTTAATAACATTTTAAAATTATAAAATAAAATACCTCACTTACAATCTACCCCGTAACCATTTAAATACATTTAATATTTAGTTACAGGCAAATAAAACATTTAAAATGGAAACTTTCGAAAAAGAATTTCAACTTGGAACACGGAACGAATGAAGCAGACTTTATGGTCGTGAAATGTTTGTAGAGGGCGCCCTTGTAAGAGAGGGCCAATAGTTTTGGCCCAACTGATAAAATCATTAAAAAAATGAAACTTATTATAAATTTTTTAAAAAAATAATAATGCTTTAATAATTATAAATTATAGGGGATCCCAATTGTAGTTACCGCTTAAATAATTATTTTTTTAAAAAAAAATCGACGTTTTAAAATGGCAAATTAAATGCGCAGATTTGATGCGCAGTGGGAAACATTTCTTAAAAAATGGAGTGTGAAGATTGTTGTAGTTAGTTTTTTATATTTTTTTTTTACTTAATTTAAAACTGTTGAAAGGTAATTTTACTCTGAATTTGTTATTTAACATGTGCAATACACGCCATTGTTAACTGCGTTTGCATATTATACCAAGGAAGTCAACGTAAAATGTCTACTCCGCCTAAGCTGTTGCGCTACTTGTAGTCGTCTTCCGAGTTGTTTACATTTCCTTATTTCGTGGTAGTTGTTTCCAGTAAGTACAATTTTACATTTATTTTAGTGATAATTATGGTGTTTTGTTGATTTGTTAACTTTATTTATGAAGAACTATGCGGAAGTAATGTGAGTCATAATAAAATTCTTCAGCGTAGCTGACGTATTAACTTATCTTCCATGTAAAGAACATAATCGTTTCTTGATAATCGTGGAGGTTTAATAAAATAATAGATGGCAGCTGTGGTTATTATTTTGGGCTTGGGATTTCTATTCACCATAATAATAACATTAATTCAATGTCTGAGGTAAGTTAATTAAATATTCCTTAATTATTATTGTTTATTAGTTAATATTTTATTGTTTTTAGATGTAGACAAGTAAACAAACGTTCGAGAGAGAATATAAATAATAATGAACCTCAAGTAACTATTATTAGATGTTGTTATGTAATTTTTGTTGAAAATTTTATTTTGAAGAATAAGGTTGTGAGTGATGGTCACTGTGATTCGGACTTTGAAGATACATCGAAGCAAAAGTAAAATTAAAAAAGTTTGGATATTGCAAATGAGTGATTCAATTTTATTTAACGTTTGATAATGAAATTATAGTGGAAATGTAGTGGCTACGCGAAAACTGCCCGAAATTCCTCGTAACGCAGGAGGAAAATTAGGAGAGGTTGTTGAAAATGGAACGCATAATGACGTTTATTCGATGGTTGTAGATCGTCCTATTGAAGTCAATCATAATAATACTGGCAAGTGCACTCGTTTTGGATGCCTGAACAGCATTGTTTTAATTGATTTGTTTTGATAGATGGAACTAGACATCCGTACGCGAAAATTGGCCCGCATATATCCGAAGAACGGGACACTGATACCGACACTTACGATGATCCTGGAATGTATCCTGTAACTATAAACTCTCAAAGGTAGGGTTTTTTTTATCTACAAAGTTATTTTAAAATAACAATTTATCTATTAATATTCTAAAACAAGAAATAGTAAAGAATGGGACGCGACTATTTACGAACCGCTGCCACCTCCCATTCCTGAAAAACGATTTGACGAGCCATCCACTTCAGGCTATAATAACAATAATAACTCTCAGCCGAGTACTTCCGCCGCTAACGCTGTAGCGGGTCAAGCTTCCGAAGACATTCCATTAATAACACCTACTGTCCAAGACTTGTATTACAGCAGTCAAGCTTCCGATGGATATAGTCGTAAGTAAAAAGCTTAAACGAAGTCAGCGACGAAATTCCATTTAATAATAATAATTTAATGATAGATATCAGCGTGCGTGAACCATTAACCGTAATAAAAAGCATGACGCAAACTAGATATGTGAATACTGCGCCCGAAGTGGAGTCACATTACGTAGTTGTTCCGGACGATTCGGATAAAATGTATTCGGAGATCTATTCGGGACAAAGCTCGCATTATTCCTCGGAGACCTACAGCAGCATTGATTTGGAATCCATCGCTAATCATCCTCCTCCTGCTCCTCCTACTGTCGAAAGTCTGCGCAACGTCGCTCAGGCGCATTCACGTCAAGGTAGAATCTCTTGAACTGTTCTTTAATGGAAATTTAATTCTTTTTTTAAATTTTATTAGCATCTTTCTCGGGTTTCGTGAGTGAGGCAGAAGCGAGCGGGGGACAACAACAAAAGAGTTCAGACATGGAGGAAATGTATTCGAAAATTGACAAAAACAAGAAATCGCGAGTGACGATCCACGTGGTGGAAAATATTTCAAATGCTAATCGCGAACCGGATGGTGACATATACACCGCGGTTACTAAACCTAAACGAGGCGTAAGTGTTAATAGTCGAAATGTGAGTGGTAATATTTCTAGATACAGCTTTTCGACTCACGGGGGTCCATCTAGTGCTCGTGAGAATTATCGAAAGTCTGCCATAGACTCGTCTTCCTCTGCTTCTTCTTCCATTGTGAGACGCTCTTCTAGTAAAGAAGATCCTGGCTACGAGAAAATTCGCGAGTCGCCGTGGACTAAGGTTTCGCATGCGGATCATCAGCTACTACCTGACAACAATTACGAAACGGTGAGAAATTCCAAAGAAGATTTCGGGAATTACGAAACCGTTGGAGATTCCAAACAGGATTTTGGAAACTACGAAACAGTAAGAAATTCGAAAGAAGATTTCGGAAACTACGAAACTGTAAGGAATTCGAAAGAGGATTTCGGGAATTATGAAACGGTTCGTGATTCGAAAGAAGATTTCGGAAACTACGAAACGTTAAGAAATTGCGATATTAAAGAAGATTTGGATAATGAGCCGGGATACGAGAAAGTATTGGAAAATGACGTGCGAGAATTATCCGACGCTGGTTATGAAGTTGTCGGCGAGTCCAGTTTTCAAAGGTCGGATCCGAATTATGAAAGTCTTCGATATAACAATAATAATTGTCCTCCTCCTCCTCCTCCACCACCACCGGTCTCGCCCAGAGTAGAACCATCTTCGTATTACGCAACTGTGGACTCTGACGATCCGCTGTACGAAAAAATCAACGGCGGGCAGGAGGATGAGGCCACGGGTTCCAAGCATAGTTACGAAAGACTTCGAAGCAAAGGTGAACGTCTCGAAGGTGCGATTATTAGTTCCGAAGTGTCCAGGAGACCTTACGAAAGATCCAGCAATGCGGTGGCTTTGCATATTTCATGGACGGATGAAGATAAAGAATTAAATTACGATAATCTGGTGCATGATCACCAGGTGAATAAAAGACCAACCTTCGATGATTCAGATTCGCTCTTATAACTATTTTATTTTTCTAAATTGAACCATGATAGATGCGCATATTTCGTTTTATCATCATCATAATAATTATTATACTGACAAGATATTTGTCATGGTTTTATAGAAAATTATTAAGTTTTATTAATTTATGCGCGTATGTGTGTATATATGGCAGATTATATTGTGTTTTTAAACAAATAAAATTATTTTTATTTTGCTTTTTCTGTTATTACTGTATATTGTGAAAATCAAGAAACTTCATTTCACGTTTTCTAATGAATTTTTTAAATACTACTGTAATTTAAAACTATGGTTGTACCACAGTTACTATAGTAACTGTTGTACTAATCAAAAGATTTGCAAAATTAGAAATTGCCAACCCCGTATGAAGAAATAAAGTTTTGGCATAGTTACGGTTTTGGTAGGCCTACTGTATTTAATTAAATTCAAGTTTTTTGATCCCCCACCCCTGCAAGCGGGGGTTTTCGAACAGACATATAGGTTCTAGGACAACTCGGCACCGGACTACTGGTCCACAACTATAGCATGTTTACGAATGAGCGTCAGTTTTAAACAG
>JAQGAY010001487.1:0-14097 GCA_034698085.1 Polydesmus angustus | reverse complement strand
TAATATTTTCTAGATATTTTGAGAATTGAACCAACCATATTATTCCATCACACATTATGGATATAAAAATAAAGAAAACTCAGTATAGTTTTTGCTGTCCCATCCTGACTTTTCAACTTAGTCTGCCAACATTTGCCAGCAATTTCATTAGTAATTAAAATCATATAATAATAATTGTTTTGATTGATTGATTTTTATTTCCACCGATTGCAAGTACATGGTAAGCAATACAATAATTATAAGTTATTAACAATCGGTCGGGGCGACGTAGAACCCTGTTAGGGACAGAATGTCGCCCAGCATGTCGCCTGCATTTTTTAAAAACAGAAAGTAAAAACCCAAAATCACCGGTGTTAATAAAAATTAATATAATTCAAGTATTACTGTTTGTTTATAAATTGAAAATCAGTATTTATTAGCTACATTTTAAGTTAGTTGCTACTATTGTACTGTGTAAATCCTTAAAAAACAATATTTTAGTAATAATTTCAAATTGAAACTATTACATGTACAGTACTGTACTTAAATTTGGTCTTATAAAGTTAAAAAATTGGTATCGTTCTATCCATTAAATTTTATGATAATTCAAGCAATAATTTTTTTGGTTCATAACCACACAGACTAAAAATAATTTTTTTTAAAAATAAAAATGATGGTGTATAAATAAATAATGGGTTTCAGGAAATAAAAGACAATTAATATTTGGGAAGATTCAGTAAATCATAATAAATCGCCGATCCAAAGCTAATTAATGATACAATTAAGCCATAAGATCTCATTACAAGTGATAGTTAGTAGCGATAAAACAATGACACATGACAACTGGGGTCACGAAGGTTTGAACCCGGGAGCAGCTGTTCGAGCTGGCTTCTGTTTTCCTTAACGTTTTAATCAACGTCTTTTCGCACGTGCACTAACTTCGTGCGTGACCTCACGCAACGTGCGCCTATAAAACTCCAAAAAAAAAAAAGTTAATTGACTTTAAATAAAGTAAATTTCGTCACGTGACTAGTTATTAAAACGTATAAATAGCGGGGTATTTCGGAACGAATATTATAAACCAAATTTCCATCTAATTTAAACAAGTAAAAAAAATTTTTCGTCTTCGAAATGTCTGGACGTCTCAGCTTACTCCTAATCTCAGTCGCTGTTGTATATAATATCATCTTAAGCGCATGCGTGGTAAATATTAAAATATTAATTTAAATAAGGTAATTATATCAGCAACCTATAATTATTATTCCAATATGCAAATTTTACTTTAACTTCACTAAATTTAAATGTATTAGTTCTCAAAATGATTTTGCCGCGATCCACCATTAAAAAAATGCTTTTGCTCATTTAAATTTAAAACATTCAAAAATTTAATTTAAATAAATAAATAAAAAATAAATTTAAAAATTGAATTTTTTTAAAAATAAGTTTAGATTTAAAAAGTACCGCCATCAAATTTCATTTTTAGTTAATTGAAAAGTCCATGACGCAATCCTGGTACTTCATTAACTAAAAATGCAGGCAATTAAAGTGTATGAGAATCAAACATCTAATTGTTTATACATTAAGCAGTGCTTGTTAATAAATTATTAAATCCCTCATGTAATCAAAGCATTATTGTCAACCGTTAATTTAATAAAAATTAATTTAATTTTACGTTATGTAAATTAGGATGGAGGAGTAGTTCAGAGTGTGTCCAGTGGAAACTCCGCTCCTATCAAAAACTTCGGAGGTGGTAAATTAGTTTTCAATAATAATATATCAGAGATAGAGCATGAGTCTGTATTATCGGTTTGATTTATCAGTGACCAACGTGGACACAGTGACCAATTTGATGACCGATAACGTGGAGGCTTCGGGAATTGACAACATCGTCGACCGAAGCCATCTCTACGATGAACGAGATTTTGATGACGATGATTTCAAGGAAGATAATTAAGTTAAATTAAGAAATTAGACAATTAATAAACAAATCCGTATGTTATTAAAAAATAAATTAACTCGATTCCATTCGTCGTTATTTCCGTTTTCCGTTTCCGGATAATATCAAATCGTTAACTTAAGTTAATGTACATTTTAAATTTAACGGATTTAATAAAATTCTTAACACTCAAAATTAAGTTAATACTGTATTAATAATTATTGTTCGCAACCGTTGATCAAGACTAGCAATTAAAGGTTATAAAACTGTTCGGAAATTCCCGCTCAAATGTTATTACCATGAAAATACACAGTGGTTCAATAAAAAGTAAGGTTAAACTTTATTTCACATTTCTCTAATACCTTATCATTATTAATCATTAAAAAATTGTCTCAATACCTAAAAGAAGTGAACTTACAATATAATGCCAATATGCTGTATCATTAATTTGTGCAGAGAGAAAGTCTATCAACTTCATCTACCCATATTTAAGTTTCCGAGCAATTTTACTTACTAACCACAAGTCATTAAAAAAAGTATTTAATAATATTTTGAAAATAACGATACAAAAAAAAAAAAAAAAATTGTAAACGATTTAAACGGTGACCGCATGTGCCATTTGAAAAATGAAGATGAAAATGAGGAAGAGACTATGTACAGTATAGGAACTTAGGGAAATAAACAAAAACATACAGGGTGTCCCCAACTGCTATTAAAAATAACTACCGGTATCTAGTCTAAAAACCTTTTAAAAAAATGCTATTTTAAACGAGAACTAACAAAGTTTTCTTGTAAAAGGAGACCCGCTTTTTTTAAAATTAAATAGGTACCGTAGTTAAAAAAAAGTCAATATAAATATTATTAAAACGTATATTATTCCCCATTTGTCAATACAGCATTTTTTTTTCATTTAATTTTATAACTTAAAAGGTATTAACTCGCGACCCCACTACAAACCGGGCAAAACTACTGTATGCTGATCTATGGATTTAAGAAGCATTTTAATATAAATTCAAACAACATTACCGGTAATTCTTTTCGCACTTATGGAGGATTAAAGTAATGCCTCAAAAAACAATAAAACGAAACAATAATAAAAGTACGGTAACCCGTAACCTTGGCAATGATGAGAATAAATATTATTCAGCGTCACTTGCACTTATCTAGGCAAAGGTTAATAAATAGCAATAAAATTGTATTTAACAATAAAACCGCTTCCCTATACGTTTTTATAAATTTATTTAAGAAAAATCACATTAATATCACCTAGTTAAATTATTGTGCAGATACTGTAGTTCATTAATATTACTCAAAATCAAACTGAAAAATTAATTGAAATTAATAAATTCGAATTTTTTTTCTTTCAAATTTTTACCTCCATTAAACTTAATAAAAAAAAGTAACACTATAATTTTGCTGAATAACATAAAGACTAACATCGTCAGCCTTGCACCACCCGACAGTCAATCCATAAAAATCGGTATTCTTTAACTCAAAATGTGAAAAAATCGAATTATCTGTTTACTACAGCCAACTCTTCAACAGCTGTAATAACGTACATAGACTAAATAGAAAGCTCATAAAAAACATTACGTCAAATTAGGCTCGATGTCATAACCGATGAATACAAATAAATTCGTTTTTATTAGTTTTAATGACGTCAAAATGATTACCTGTGAACGGTTTGACGTCACACCGTTGATTTAGTTACAGCATACTGTAGCTATGGTAAGATTTCTTGCTATGGTTACAGGTACTGTACAGGATTACGACGCCTAACATGTAAGTGTTAATTAGCCGGATAAACCAAGAAAAAAAAGTAAAACAAAGATTTTACCGTCACTCTACGGTTTCGTTTCCACCAATTAAATAATTATTAATTTTGATTAAGACTTAATATTTAAGCTCTTTCATCTTGATTTAAACGTTTTTGATCGCCACAAAAGAGATTATACCTAAACGAGACAAACGTTTCCCAAGCAAAGTTTTTAAAATAATAATTTGAATAAAAAAAAATTATATTAGAATAAGTATATCTGTGCCTATGCCCAAGCCTACAAAATCGTGCGCATTTTTGTTAGCAACACTATAAATTGGTCACATAATTTAACACGGTAATAAACAAACGGAACTTTTTAAAAAATAAACTACATTGTTCGATAGGTAGTCACAAATTATAACGAGAAATGGGTAAGCTGATTTAGTTACAGATCTTACTCAATATACAGTAGTTACTAATAATTTTTCAAACTTTAAAAAAAATTTGTCAAATATTTAAATAAATGAATCATTTTAAAAAATGTTAAGCAAGGCACGAGATGAAAAGCCAATAACTCCATAAAATATTAAGTTTAAACAAAAGCCAAATAAAAACCGTGACTATGACAATAGTTAAGCAAGTGCTGCTCAAACAATACGTCGTAATGATAAGAAAAAATATTACTTATTATAATAAATTAGCTGTTATAAAAAAAAAATTCAGGATCAAATTTTCAATTTACTGATACAATTCTTGAAAATACGGAGTATAACATTACGAAACGGCAGGTGGCAACGCGCTATTCTAAAAACTTTTTTTAGATTCTAAAAGAAAGTGTCATAAAACAAGTAAACATTGATGAAACATACAAACACATTGCCCCATAGTTTCGGAAGAAAAAATGAAAGGAATAGAATAATCAGCAGGTTTTTTTTAAATAAAAGAAACAAGTTCAATAGGTTTTATGAAGCTTTCACGTTCATCCAAATGATGTGTTATCGGGGATTAATCGAAATTCTCAGAGAGCGAACGGAGCACATCAAAAGGTGTCTATAAAAATAACAACCAGAAAAACAACTATAAATACAACTTAATCGTTCGTTAAAACCACAACCAATCTACATCTCATCAAGTGAAAACATAATTTTTTTTTCCTTTTAAAAAAAATTGTATTTTAAATAATAATTATGCAGTCGATCAGTTTTGTTTTGGTTCTCCTGTCTATCATCGCGCTCGCTTTAGGTAACATCAAAAACTCTTAATTTCAAGTTCGTGTAAAATAAGTAATTTTCTTATTTTTTTTTTATAGGATTGAATGACCGGTCTTGTAGCAAACCGGCTCCATTTTATACCACGTACATCAACCACATCCGAGCATCCCCATGTCCGGAAGGCAATACCGCTCAATGCGTGGCAGCCGTTTTCAGTCTTTGCGGAGCCCCAAACACCGGAACTTGGAAAAAAAATAAACAAGTAACTAACTACCGTACATCTGAAAATAACTTCTAAAATAATAATTTCAATGATGTGGTTTATAGGTAACCGCCAACTGCGCTAATATTAAACCAAACACGGCAATTGCCAGCTTCAGCGGTTCCGGCGGAACCAAATACGACGGTAACAAAGGACACGCCGCTGTTTTCCTCGCCTGTTTACCCGGAGGAGATATCAGAGTAAGATCTCCAATTAAAAAAAAAATGATAAACTATAAACAATATAATAATAATATTATTTTCAGGTTGCTGACCAGTGGTGCGGTCATAAATTCAACGAACGAACATTATATAAAAAGTGCTCATCGCCTAAACCGTATTCCAATTGCGCCGATTACTTTTATACCTTCGATTGGTAAAATGTTAACCAAAGTAATTACAATATATATTTCAAAATGTAACTGTAATTTAATAATATATTAATATTAACAAACGTAAATAAACGATATTTAATGGCTATGTTTTTGTTCTTGAAATAATAACCCACATATCTACACTACGTTAAATTACGGTACTTAATTTTTCGATAGAAATTAAAATCCAAAAAAATATTGCCTCGTTTTAAATATTTTTACAAAAAAAAAAAAAAAAAATCGCAAATATACTTCACATTTCTTTATTTACCTCGGAAATACTCATTTGCTTCTAGCTCAAAACCTGTTTGATCTTTTAGCAGTTTCAATAAATAAAAACTATTTTATGAAAATTAAACAAAAACTGCAGTTGAAATCAAGTAAAAGCTAATAAAAGTCAAAGCCAATTAAAAATAAGTTCATAGAAGCTATATTTCAAAACTGAGAATTTATTTATTTTTTTTTTATTGCGAGTTTTATCAACGAATTAAGTAAAAACTATAGTAAAGAGTTTCAAAATTAAGTAAAAATCATTCCAAAAATAGATATTTGCCCGACATTACGATTAAAGTTGAGTTAAAAGTTCATTTCAAAATCGAGTAAGAACGTGTTTAAGAATTAATTAATTGCTTTTCAAAATTCAGAGAATAAATGAAAGCTAAAAGAAAGTAAAATTTATTCGGTGGAATTAAAGGCGGTGTTTGTTTGAACAACAAAATAAAATTCCTCCGAATCAGTCCTATTAATAATTCAGCGATTACCGAGATTAAATTCGTAATCCATCGAATATTTCTTACTTTACAGAATTAAAAGAATAAATATTTTGCTTTTAGGAAAATATATTCCGCTTTTAACATTTTATTGTAATATTGTTCTTAAAATAGAAAAAATAAAAGTTGTGCAAGCTTTAAATAGTAATTTATTTGTTTGTTTTGTTTTACGAAGATTAAGAGTTTCTTCAATTTTTTTTTAAAAAACATTTTCCGGTCATTGCTATCATTATTATCTTGAATAATTATGAAATTTTAATTCATCCAATATATTTTGAGAAATTTTTCTAAACACTTCATCTTTGAAGATAGTCCCAAGGAAATAACAACAACAAAACATAGCCAGAGTTCAAACCTCCCAGTGCTTTCAATGTTAATAACCTTCTTTTTGTTTTTGACACCTGGAATTATAAATTACGTTTTTGGGATAGGAAACCCTTTTCAAAAAAAAAAAAAAAAAAAAAACAACAACAAAAAAAAAATTGCCGGTCAAAACTTAGTTACCTACTGAGGTAAAATATTGCGAAAACATAATTGAAGATGATTTTGCATTTTTTTTTTTTTTTTTGGTGAAAAAAAAAATTATAATTTTATTCATTTATTATAATTATCTACTCGAAATAAGCTTTTTTTTAATAATATATTTTGTAATAATTTTCGGGGCTACGTAAGCCCATGCAAGACCGCGAGCGGGTTTTTTTTTGTATTATTAATTTGCGCCTATAGGCTAACAGGAACATCCTCTACATTAAAAAAAAATATGATCCTCTAATTATAAAAGTCTTCCTACCGCTGAATATAACGACCTCTGGCTAAAACAGTCATAAAGTTAGTAAACAATAGAAACCATCTTTGCCGCACAAACTCTCACAGGTGAGTGGGTAAAAGAAAGAAAAGTCGCGGTGTATTATTATGCAAATTAAACAGATTTGTTAAAGGATACGAAGACAGTCAGGTGCTCATCAAAACAGTATCCTATTGATAATGAAGAGAAGAGAAAAAAAAAAGAAAAATAAATTCCCAAATAACTCGAGGCCTTTAAAAATAACACCAGAAAATCCACTATAAATATGGGCTTTCCCTTTCGTTACAAACCAGAAACGTTCTGCAGCTAACAAGTGAAAGTGTCTCGACAATATAGCTGGAAAAATCATTCTCCCCGGAAAGATGCAGCTAATCGCCATTGTTTTACTTCTCTTCTCCATCGTCGGGCTTTCTCTAAGTAACCTTTTAACTTATATTCAATTCAAATATTCGATCTAAAATTAATTATTTATTTTTATTTTTGAATTTCTAAAGGTGATCGCTATTGTAGAAATCCAGCTCCGTTCTATAACCAATATTTAAATAACTATCGCGGAACCAGATGTCCACAAGGCAACACAGCTCAATGCGTTTCCGCCGTCTTCAACCTCTGCGGAGCACCGAATCCCCCTCTATGGAGAAAAAGGAAACAGGTAAGAAAGCCGAGATTTGATCAAAATGCTTGTTTATAACATTATTTCTTAACGAAATTAGGTGACTCGCAACTGTCACAATATCCGAAGAAACACGGCAATTGCCAGCTTCGCTCTTAACGGCGGAACTACGTACGATAGATCCGGAAGACGTGGTCACGCTGCCATTTTTCTGTACTGCTTACCCTGGGGAGATATCAGAGTGGCTGACCAGTGGTGTGGACGCCGATTAAATGAACATACGCTACCAAAAAGATGTAATTCCGGTAGACCGCATTCGGATTGCGCCGATTATTTTTACACCTTCGATTGGTAAATAATTAAGAAAAAAAATTTGTTTTAATTTATATGTACACATAATACCAACTGTAATTTAAGAATCCGTTTTTAATAAGTAAAGTAACAAAATTGAAATAGCAGGATTATTTTTCTGCAGGGCAGCTAATTTGTACTTTATTTGTTAATTTTGTACTTTGTGTTTCTAACGTTTAATAAATATTTAAAAATATATAAAAGTATCATCATTTTGTTCTTCTTATACACTTTAAAAAAACCTATGACACCTATAGATAATTAAAACCTTGATTTATATTAATAACCCAATCTCAAAAAGAAACAATTATCGTAATACCACTGGTTAAAAAACTAAATCTAATAATTTCAAAATAGGGTGCATAACCATATAAATGTAAACAAAACAAGCCGGAAAAACTGACTTTTCTTTAAAATTTTATTTTGGTAGTCCTGGCCTGAATGTAGTCAAGTTGCGCAAAATGTTGAGCAATTGGAGAATAAAAGCAATGCGTTATCTAGTGTCAACAAACTAAAAAGTGCACAGAAACCAAAATAAAAAAGTTGGATATTTAAGGAAATTGAAGTTCAACCATAAAATAACCAAAAAAATCAATTTAACATTCGATTTTCAAAGTCAACAAAGTTCCAAATTGTTAAGAACAGGGCGTTTCCTCGATAAACATTTCAAAACCCACGATTAATATAAACATGAGAGCTGCTCCCAATGTGGCTCCCACCTGGATGAGCACTCCACCCCAAAACAAAGCTTGATGGCTCATCTCGCACAGCAGACTGGCCACCACCACTTTCGTGTAGCCAAAACAAGCTGCCACTGCAGTCCAGCATCCAATCTTTCAAATAAACAAGCACTTAATAAAAATTACACTAAAACGAAATAACTCAGACTTACGAGGATTATTTTCCCTACTAAATATTCCTCCAACGGCGGCGATGGACTCATAACCGCGGTCACCATGAGGTAAACGGTGATTCCCGATCCAATGAGAACGAGTGAAATAATCACAGTAAAATTTTTAACCGGACGAATGGCGTAAACCACAGCCATGGCCGGACTGGCAATACTGTACAAGATCACGGACAGGTAAAATGGTAGTACACCGTACGGAAGACACGAGTACGATTGAATAGATGGCAAAACACCATAAAACAATCCCGGAATGTAAAACTGAAGAAACAACAAAAACCGGTATTTACGTTTCGACTTATTCTCCTCATTTTTAGAACCGTTATCACTTTCAGTTATCCTTTCCGAGTCACAAATAGAGAGATTATTGAGCAAATAAAATCCAATCCAACTGGTGAGTAACATGGAAAAAATTCCGTAAAAGAATGCCTCGACGGAAAACACGTGCTGTTGCAGCGGTGAAGAATCCGTGGCATTAACCGTCGAATTATCTTGAATGGCACAAGCTTTGGTGTCCACTTCACTAGAGCCTTGGATAATGGCAAGCATGGTTGGTAGAAATCCGCTCAAGCCTTCACCTATCATATACGAAGTCATGTACTGCGGCTTGAGGAGAGCCATGTAGGGGAAACAAACCAAAGAGGACAGAGAGTCGACCATGCCCAAACAAAAAGTGAGGAAGAAGAGTGGTAAAGACCTTACGGCGCCAAAAGCACTCACCGTAGTGTCCCAGAAGGAAGCCATGAGTAGGGCGGCTGAAGAACCGACAAAAAGCATGAGGTAGCAGGTGGGTCGCTCCGTGACTGTTTTCGGAAACAGCCGGTTGAGGATGCCGTACACGATAGGACCGATATTGGCTGCTTGGATGATAAAGGTGAGGTAGGAAGGTAAGCTCCATGATTCAGGGAGGCGAGGAATCATCAAAGGTAGTTCGACCCATAGTCCGTTGGTAGAAATGAGTGAGTTAAGGCCTAGGAGGATGGAAAATACGTGGACCAACAGTTCGGCTTGGGTGAGTCGAAGAGCCATTCTCACTGGCTTAACTTAAGCTACACGCCTAGTTCCCACATCAAAATTTTAAAAAAAAAAATAAAAAAAAAAATCTTTAAAGTACGTAAACAAAAATGTGAACGCCGTCGCGCCAACCAATTTCGAAATATAGGAATATGCGAATGTGGTTCAATTCGATTAGCGAAATAAATCGACGATCACGTGTTTAACTTTAGTCAACACTACGTGCCAATGTGATTATTATTGAGGGAGCTATTTTTCGTCTTTTAAGTGCCTGCCACCGGATGGGTTTGTAAACACGATAGCAACCCCACTCCGATTACATGAAATACCAACAGGGATTAATTTTGAAGGAGAAATAGCACGGGATAAATTTGAAGGCAAAGAAAAAATTAGAAGCTCATACGCAAACCAGGAGAAGTTATTTGCTGATCCGAAGTAAAACTTTTTTTGAGGGCCCATTGCATCAAATGTAAAACTCGCAAATTACAGTATAAAAAAAATAACAAAAAAATAATAATTCTTCGCCTTACAGAATAATATTGCCAAATTAGATAATTTCGACTAATTTTCAGCAGGAAATATCGTAATTGATAAAGTAGAAACGCCAAACTTGCGCAAAATATTTTTTGGAAAAATTATTGACAAATTCTCCAATTTTTTCAGGGCCAAGTCAGGTGTCTCGACAATGAGGGCCCTAAGTATATTATTCACAACACCATAAACAACCGTTCATCCAAATTTGAACAAAATAGTTCGCCAAAAAAAAAAATGCTCCAAACTGATTTTAAAAATGTTAATAACTGAGTAAAAAAGTGTATTCAAAGTAAATAAAATTTATATCTAAAACGAGAAGCACATTTTTCAAAACAGAGTAAATCTTATTACCAATTCATTATATAATCGTGTACGAGAATTCCATTAAAAAATTAAGCCGGCATTTAATCATACAAAAGGGTGAAACCGGTTTAAATTTGAGTGAAAACTCGCTTAAAAATAAGGTAAAATCTCTTAAAAAATTGATTAAAAAAAAAGTTCACTCATTATTGTAATAATTGTTCAAGTTGATAAAACCGGTGCCAACCGACTTAAAACTTGGTGTCAATCAATCATTCAATAAGACTAAAAATAATTTGATTAGCGCTCAATAAATTAACTCCTTAAAAATTTCTATTGAAAATTGATTCCAAGTGGCGAAATAAATTGTCAATTCTCAGCTGGTGTGATTGATGAAAATAATTTTTACGGTGGAGAATGTAGTAATAGGCGTGAACAGACGTTGATTGATTAAAAATTACTATGGTGACCGCGTTTGAACTTTTTGAGATTTCTATAGATAGAAAAGAATATTAAATAAAACGAGAAAAAAAAAGAAAAAAGCTTTAATTACGATTATAAAAGTCAAACAAGTGGACATAAATAATGGAATGATGTAATATGCATGGAAATTAATTATTTATTAACCTTTTCCATTACAATTTCAAATAAAAAATTATTTTTAAAAAAAGCAATCCAACGGGGGAATTTTCACAGTTAGTTAAAATTTATGTGAAACGCACTCTTCTAGACATCCGGAATTTTATAAGTCACGTAATTGACGGAAACATTATTTAAGTAAAATTTAGTACCGTTACATATTTTCAGCTACATAAATTTACAAAATTAAGGTAACGTTTGCTAATAAGTATTATACACGATGCACCAAAAATAAAAGCAAAGCCACAAAGTACCGGTACTACTGTAAGTAAAAAAAAAAAGATAGCTATATTTTAACGAACAATAAAACCCAAACTATCAAGACTAAAATCATTTTAATCTACAGTATACTATAATAGTCACTATTTTTAAGCTGTACTAGTTAAAAATTAACATCACAATACAAAAATAAAAAATTAATAAAAATTGAAGTCCGAACTCAGAAGTAAAAACAAATGAAATTTAATGATTTAAAATTAGTTTCTGTAATAAAATAAATTAGATATTTAAACTTTAAAAAAATATATTTTTTAACTTTAAAAAATTCAACTTTTTCGATATTTTTATAATTTTATTCCAAAAAGAAAATAATTTTAAATTATGATTTTGTAGGTCAGGTTAACACTTAATTTATTTCATCACTAGATGGCGTGCCAATCTTCTCACAAAGCTCAGCAAACCGCTTTGAAGTTGCGTTGAGAGACGAAGGGAAGAAAAAAATATAGAACGAAATATTAAAAAAAAAAAAAATACAGTAGTGAGTTATGCAAATAAATTGTAAACATAAACAATCGGACAAACGGAAAACAAAAGCGTGTTCGATGTTGCATTGAATCGCGAAACAAAAGGCGTTGGGTTGGGTGGAGGGAGTGGTCTGCACTGCTTAGCCGGAAGTCGACGTTTTTATAGGGCAAATCGGTTCTCGAATGATAAGTTTCCACTTATGACACTACCCCCCATCAACAAAATGTCAAATTCCTAACGAAAACTTCGACAAAATTAAATCCGAAAAACCGGAAAACGAATAAAATTTAAGACTATAAAATATTCCAGTTTAATACAAAAAATGTCAACTCGTTCAATAGAAGGACGATTCGGTCGAGTAAATTAGAATACTGTACACTATCGAAGGAGGGAGGGTTAAAAGTCCCAGCTGCTGACCGAAAAACGCAGAAGATGGCCTCGAAATAAAAAGTGAATGCCGATCGATTAAGTAATTGACCCGCTTCGATTAAATTTTTAAAAAGCGAATAAACGATAAACACGAGAGTAATGATAATCGGATGAGAAAAAGAGAAAGAAGAATTGTTTGAATTTGGAGAGCGATTCTAGGCCGAGTTAATCGTACGTGTGAATGCACCTTTCAATTCGATACTCAACCCAACGCTCTCTTAACATAATAAAACCACTAAAAATGGTAAAGGACATAACCTCAAACTAAAAAAAAAAAAATTAAAAGAAACAATTTACAAAAAAATAAATCCCACCCTCAGAGGAATTTGATTTTATTCTATTGAATGAGCGATTGTAACCATTTCATCGTTATAAATAACAATCTTTATGCATGCCTACAGTACGCTACATTTATTTTGCATGACGTATGAAAATTAAAACAAAAATTTAATCTTTAAAATGTTGGACATTCAAATGATCCTTCATAAAATAAATATTTATCATACCTACTTTTATTTAGATATGCTGTTTAATTTAATATATTGCGCTGATCTATTTAGCTTTTTTTTTATCAAGATTTCGTGTACTGTATACAAGTAGTATAACTGCTGACAATATATCAATTGACAGACTATTTCCCTAAATAGTACTCAGTATCATCCTACATTTTAAATATTTTTAGAAAAAAGTTTGTAATTTGTTCAGAAATTTCACTTTGGCGCCCTGAATGCCTTTCCGAAAACCAGTACGCAAAGCGAATAAAAGTTAATCATAGGAAAGCATGCAAATGTAAAATATGCTAATTCCAAGCTAAAAAAAATTACAAATACGGCAAAAAAAATATTTTTGCAAAATTTACTGTAAATTATTCAAAAGTAAACAAAGAGGCAAACAGACTATAATCCAAATTCGTTTTATCCAATTTAATCATTTTTGCAAACGGAAATAAATATTCTGTAAATGAATTAAGGAACAGTATACAACATTTAATTTCTAATAACAGATTGTACTCGGAGTCTTTTAATTTTTTTAAATGTTTCAATCATTAAAAACTGTCAATACCGTAAGTCAAGGGAGAAAAGGCTTCTGGTTAATTGGTTATTTCAAGTTCTACTGCATTTCAAACCAAACGAAAAATAGAGATTTTTTGTTTACGAAAATTTCTACTAGTTTTTTCAAAAATGTTACGGTATTTTTACATTAAAAATGCTCTATCACCGACAATTGAATGATAAGCTGAGAAATTGGGAGACTAAAATACCTTAAAGGATAGCAAGAGAAAAGCTATAGAACAATTTCGTTTCTGTTCCTTAAAAGTTTTAATATTTGATAAAAAGCAAATTCAGTAAATTGAATAAAAAATGACTTGTAAAAATACCTGAACACAAAAAAAAATAATGTATTTTAAAAGGCATGTAGTCACTTTGCCCCCCTTCAATGCAATAATTTTTATCTCCACTAAATCAAACTC